>JAYJLX010020332.1:0-17346 GCA_036873525.1 Chalinula nematifera | reverse complement strand
AAAAATCTGTTATATTATAAATTATGAGTAAAAGAAAAAAATATAAAGTAATGTTAGTAAGTGGGGGGTTTGATCCTGTCCATAAAGGTCATTTAGAAATGATTGAAAAAGCTAGAAAATTAGCTGATGAGGTATGGGTTATTTTAAATAATGATAGTTGGCTTAGACAAAAAAAGGGTAAAGAATTTATGAAGCAAGATGAAAGGGAATATATTATGTCTCAAGTTAAGGGTGTAACCAAAACCTTTATAGTAAACCCAAGAATACCAACTGATAAAACAGTATGCGATGGTATCTACTCAGCTGTAATGGCATATAGAAGAGAATTTAAGGGTAAAATGAGAATGGCATTTGGTAATGGTGGTGATAGAGTTGAAGGTAATATTCCTGAAGCTGATTATTGTGATTCTTATGGAGTTGATATGGTTTGGGGTTTAGGTAAAAAAGTACAGTCGTCTAGTTGGTTAATAGAAAAATCTAATAACCAGGAAATGGATTATAATTTACATAACCCTAGTTGGTATTGTATTCCTAATAATAATAACAAATATGAGGGCAAAATGAAAATGGTTCAATGGTCACTTATTGGATTAGGTTTAACTATACTTTGGATATTAATTGATACACACATTTTATAATGAAATACGAAAAACAAACTTTACACTATTGCTTCAGTAAAGCAAAGGAAATGCTAAAATTAAATGATAAAGATAAGGCTAGAGATTATGCCGATATGGGAATAGCATTTGTAGCTACTAAAAGAAGTAAAGGATATAAAGCAAAAGATTTAATTGAAGACGTAAGAGTAGAATTATGGCTTGAACGTTTTTGGATGTTATTAGAAAATAATAAATTAATGTTATGAATAAATTTAAATTATATATAGAGTTATATTATCCAATTATATTATCATTTTTATCATTTTTATACTCAGTATCATTATGGTTTAGTGGAAATAAATTGGAAGGTATATTTGTTGGAATTTGGGTTCCATCAATTTTAGCCTTTGCTATTTGTATTAGGCAACGTAGAAATGATTTTTTTAGGCAATTAGCTTATAAAAATAAAAGAAGAGGTAATTATAGGAGGAAAAGAAAATGATTACAGGTAATATGTTAATTATGTTTATAGTAGGATTTATCATATTCTGTTTTTATATAGCAGGTTTAATATATGGTATTTACTGGGGTCATAGTACACAAAGAGAAGAAATGCTAAATGATCCTGAGTTGAGAGATTATTATAATAGACATCATAATTTCGATGTTGAAGTTGATTGGAATAAAAATAATCCTCATGCTGATGAATCAGATAGTTATGTAAAGAATTTATTTGCCCCTAAGAAAAAAAGTGGTAAGAAAAACGTTGGTAAAGCAACATATTGGGATTAGTTATGTGTATGTCTGGAGCGCATTATATATTAGAAGAAGAATTAGAGGAAGTAAAACCTAAACCAAGTTTAGTTTGTAATTATTCAGGCCTTCCTTCAGTAATAAGTTATACAAATGAAAAAAATAAATAACATAGACGATTTTGTAAGTATTATAATTATAATTTTCTTTATACTAATTGGAACTCTTAGTGTATCAGCACAAGGGTATACTGTTCATAAAGTAGATGATAACTATGAAATTAATTTTATAGATGAATTTGCTGATCAGTGGTATTTAAATGGAGAAGAAATAATTAGATATGGTGAATTAACCCTAAGTGAAAAAGATTATAAACAATTAATCAAAGATATTAAAAAAACACTTAAAAAATCCGAAGCAGAGTTAATTAAACCTAATTATGAATTAATAAAATACAGTTGGGTTAACGATAGCGTTTGGGTTTATAAGAACGAAAAAGCGTTCAGTGTAACAAAAAAAGATTTAGAATATTTAAATAGTAAGTTATGAGTCAAATTATAGAAATTAAGAAAAACAAAACAAATTATGTTCAAATAGAACTACGTGAATATGAGGGTCATCCTTATGTTGATGTAAGGGAATTTTATGATGCTGAAGATGGTAAACGATTACCTACTAAAAAAGGTATTACGTTTTCACCTAAAGTATTAGATGCAGTAGTAGAGGGATTAGTTCAAATTCAAAATAATATAAACAAAGATGATGTTTAATACAGATATTACTTTTATGACAGAAGGGTGTTTACTAGGTTTTACATATTATGGCCTAGAAGATAGAGCACCAGAATTTGCTGATGAAAATTGGTATGAGTTAAATATTTATTTATTAATTTGTAGAATATCTTTTAGATGGTTTTAAAAACAAGTAGTTTAGCATTAGGGATTTTATATTTTATTATAGGTCATATTTTAGTATTTTATCAATTAAATGGTCAATTTATATGGAAATCGTTTAGAGAAAATGAATGGGCAGTTGCTGCAATGGGATTTATTATATCATTCTTTTTTATTTGGGGAACAAAACACACAGTTGAAGCTATGGAAGGTTTATTATGGCCTGCTAGATTTATAGGATTTGGTGTTGGTATGTTACAATATGCTATATTTGTAAATTACCATTTTAGTGAAGGTATTACATTAAAAACTTGGATTAGCTTAATACTTTGTGTATCTTTAATTGGAATACAAGTACTTTGGAAATAACATGATAAAAGACCAATTAATTAAATTGTTAGAAGTAATAGAAAGTGAGTGTAAACGTGGCTGTGAGCAATCTTATTATGAACAAGATAGAGATAAATGGGATAAACATCATGAGTATATTAGACAAATGAGATTAGATTTAAAAAATGGTAGATTTAAATGAACGAAATAGACTATAGACCTTGGGGTAAATACGAGGTATTATTAGATGCCCCAGATGTAAAAGTAAAAAAAATAACTGTAGACCCTAATAGTAGGTTATCATATCAATATCATCATAAAAGACAAGAGCAATGGACTGTGGTTAAAGGTAATTTAACTATAGTTTTAGATGACGAAAAAGTATTTAGAGGCCCAGGTGAATCAATTAAAATACCTTTAGGTGCAAGACACAGAGCATGGAATGAAACGGGTGAAATAGTTGTATTTATAGAAGTACAAACAGGCACCTATTTTGGTGAAGATGACATAGTTAGAATAGAAGACGATTATAACAGAAATAAAGAATAAAATATGAACCAAAAAGAATATGAAAAAATTGTAGATGAAATTATTAAATTAAAACTAAAGCATCCACTCTCTGATAAAGATAAATTAAAAATTCAAAAGTTACAACAAAAGTTAAATAAAGATTAAATTATGAATATAGGAATTATAGGTCAAGGTTTTGTAGGTAATGCAGTATACCAAAAATTTAAAAATTATTATAATGTAATAACATATGATTTACAAGCTAAATTATGTAATGGTACAATGGAAGAAATTATGGATAAATGTAAAGTTATATTTGTCTGTTTACCAACACCTATGGCTAAAGATGGAAAATGCTTTACAGGTATTGTAGAAGAAGAATTAAAAGATTTGGAATTGCTAGCATCAATGACTCCAGAAATAAAAACAATAGTAGTTAAATCAACTGTACCTCCAGGTACTACTAAAAAGTGGAATGAGAAATTTAAATTTTTAGATGTTGTATTTAATCCTGAATTTTTAACTGAAGCGAATGCAGTACAGGATTATGAAAATCAAAATAGAATAATATTAGGAGGTCCAAGACCATCTACAACAACTTTAAAACCAATATTTGCTAAAGTATTTCCTAAAGCTAAGATAATTAAAACAAATTCATCATATGCAGAAATGGTTAAATACATTACTAATAGTTTCTTAGCTACTAAAGTATCATTTGCAAATGAAATGTATGAGATATGCCAATACTTAGATATTGACTATGATAAGGTAATTGAGTATGCTTGTTATGATGAAAGATTAGGAACATCACATTGGGCAGTACCAGGCCCAGATGGTGATTTTGGTTATGGTGGTCATTGTTTTCCTAAAGATGTTAAAGCACTTATTCAAGTTGCTATGGAATTAGATTCGGATGTTAATCCAATTATGCTTAAAGCAACGGATGAAAAAAATAATCAAGTAAGAAAAAATAAGGATTGGTTGGATATGAAAGGTAGGGCTATAGTATGAGACCATTAAGGTTGGTTAGAATAAATGACACGTTACTTGAAGTAATTAGGGAATTTAAACCAAGTTATTTTTTAACCGACAAAAATAGACCAAATTGGTTAAACCAAGAGTTTATAGGATTATGGGTTCATCATTTAGATTGTGATAGAGTAGTAAGGCAAGATAATAAAATATTAATTTGTAGAACAGTGGAAGATGCGGAAATAATAGAAGAAAAAGAAAATCAAAGCTCTTGACAACATAATAATGAGTTTTAATACGTATATACAATATGTTAATAATTAAATTAAAAAAGGGAGAGAACATTAATCGCGCACTTAAGCGTCTTAAGGTTAAGTTTAAGAATACCCAGGTTATAAGACAAATCAGGGATAAACAATACTTTAAGAAAAAGTCACTAAAACGCAGGGAAGAAATTCAGAATGCTATTTATAAACAGAAAGTGCGTGATAATGAAGAACAAAATTAATAATTGTGCTTGGTGTGGAAGACCTACTATGATGCCTAGGATGCAGGTAGCAGATATGCCTATAATGGAGTGGATGGAGAAGAAGATAGACAAGGCAGGTAGACTTAGAATATGGGGTGAAAAATCGGATTGGAGTAAAGTAAAATTAGACCCAGCATTTGAAGCAGAATTATTATTATATGATAATGTACTTTCAACAGTGTCATCTAAAACAGTTTGTGCTAATTGTATGGTGGAGGATGAGAGGTTATATCAGAAATACTATGGTAGAGACGATGAGGACATTGAGGTGGAAGTAGAAGACGACGGTGGATTAGATGACATATTCCCAGATATATTCAAATAACAATCATGTAAAACCGCGCGTATTAAGCCTGGATTTATTTATCATGGGTTACGTGTTCTTGGCTCTTTTTCTAAATATATTAACGTAATAAACGGTTTAAATCGCTTAATATGCGACGTGAGAACATTAAATTGTGCACGTGTGTATCTTTGGATTAACGTATATCCTAATAAACGTATCTTATAATATAGTTAGATAAAAATGTAATGATGTATGGAAAGTTGGATATATGGTATATAAAGTGAATTAAGGTGGGTGTTAACCCCTTTATTGCGCGCAGCCAAGCCCTTCGACTCGAGAAGTATATACGTTATGAACCGTTATGAACCGCAATTGTTCATGAGAAATATGCGGAAATATTTGGATACCGTAAGGAGGGGTCGTATATTTACAGGGTAAATAATTAAAGCAATTAAGGTTATGTTAAATAGAACAGTAAAATTAAGTAAAGGTGTAAAACCAGGTAGTGGTATTCACAGATGGAAACCAACTACAATGAAAATGGACGATTTTAAATTCAATCCAGAATTATTCGTTCCAATGAAGACAAATAAAAAAGTTGATAATTTACTTTCAAGTGAAGGTGGATTAATGAAAGGTACCAACGTAGCATTCGTAGGTGATCCTGGTGTAGGTAAAACTACAGTATTATTAGATATATTATCTGACTTACAATCCAATGGATCAAAAACGTTATTCATATCAGGTGAGATGACTCAAATTGATATGGTTGGTATGGTAAAGAGATTTCCTAAATTCGGTCAATTACCTATTTTATTTATGGGTGATTGGGTAGAAAAAGATCCGTTAGTTATATTAGCTAGTATCTTAAGTGAAGGTTGGGATGCAGTGTTAGTTGATTCATTTGCTGAGTTAGCAGTTGCTGTAGTAGATTTTCACGGTGGTACAATGAAAAATGCTGAAACGAAGTTGTTAAACTTGTTTGAGAAACATAATAAGGCTGAAAACCAATCTAATAGAAATACTTGTTTTATGATCATTCAACAGGTAACTAAAGGTGGAGAATTCGCCGGTTCAAACAGATTTAAACACATGATTACTGCTATGGCGCATATGAAGTTTGTTGAGGGTGGAAGAGCGATGTGGTTCAGTAAGAATAGACGTGGTGGTGAGATGAATAAATTGCATTTCTCGTTGGATCAACGTAATCATGTCGGTTGGTTATTTACCGAGCCATTGAATATGGCAATATAACCTGTTTTATTTATTTACGTGTGGGGGTGTACCGTCGGTACGCCTCCCTTATTCTATAATTATTAACACCCGTGACTATAAATATTTGGTACTTACGCCCTTATTACATGACGCTTATATGACGTTTACTACATACTGACTACATACCATCTACATACATAATAATTTATGCTGGCGGTATACCGTACGTATATATACCACCATAATACCACGCGCGTTGATGTCCATATAGCGTGTATATGTGAGATAAAGGGTGTAGCGCCCTTCATAACTCGCAAACGGATCTACACATCGATTGGTATATACAAATATATATGAAAATATTGTAAGATACTTATATATTTTACCAGGAAATTATATATGTATAGTAAAGTGTAATTAATATTAGAAATGATTAATAAAGAAGATCAATCTAATGGAAACACCCAGTTAAATCAAATCCGTAACGAATTCAACCATAGAGTAAGTAATAAAAGTTATATGGGGTCAGGGAAGAGAGTAACGTGGAATAGTTCCAGAAGATTTAGAACAATTTAAAATGCCAAGCAAACTCAAACCTAGTACTAAAGAATACAAGAGAGATAGGAATAATCGCATGACCAATCAATGGACATGGAAACACTATACAGTATCAGGCACCCCCACAGAAGAATTACTTTCCAAGTATAAGACTTTGCCACGAAAACGCAATATTATAAGAAGAGAGCTTTTAAAAAGAGGTGTAGCTATACCAAGTATATAACTATATCTTCTTAACTAAAGTGTACTCAGCGATAGATCTATTCCTACTATATTGATCTAGCGTCCAGGCTATATTCTCAGTTGTAATTTCAACAGAATCCTTAGATCCATCTATATTTCTATACTCAATTAAATAAGTATTAGATATAGGTTCTTTAATTAATTCACGCTTACTACCACCTAATTCCCTTCTATATACAGTTTTTCCTCCATCCGGAGATTCAAATATAAAGTTATCTTGTCTTTTTTTCATATCTAATATCTACCTATCATAGTTTTATCATTCAATTGATCCTGAATCTTCCCCACCGTACTCTGAATTTTACTCCTTACTTTCCTAAATTCATCCTCATTTATTTTCCTATCACTTTCTATATCATTCCTAATCGCACCTATACTTCCCTTCAAATTATCAATATCATTAGTTAATTCAGATAAACTCGAATAATTATCATTTTGCATTTCCAGCTTAATACTATTAAAATGATTTGTCATATCCTTAATAATCTTATCTGTTTGAGCAAATTGATCCCTTTGTACTTGTTCTAGATCCTTTTGAAGTTCCAATAAACTATTATATCTAAACCTAATTGTAGTGGTGATATAAGCATTATATGCGACGGTGAGAACGACTCCGCCAGATATGAATGATAAAATATATATAAATAATTCCATAATTTAATCTTTTAAAAGGTTATCATTAAACCAATCAACTATATTACCTTCAATTTCCTCAACAAAATAACCATTGTTAAACACTGCAATTGTAGGATAACCATCCATTGGTCGAGGGTATAATCTTTTAGATCTTGGACATTTTTCAACATCTACAAATATAATCGTCATTACATCTGATAGATTTTTAAGTATTGGTTTTAAATCCACACAATGTGTACACCATTTAGTTCCAAATACTACTATAACTTGACCATTAGTTATATAATCCGATAAAGTGTCCGTTACTAACTCTATATACTCCCCATTCATAACACCAATATAATAACAAATATTAGATAATCCAAATAATCTTGTAAATATAGTGTATATACGTATAGTCATATTGAATATTGTAGAGGAGGGAGCCTTTTAGAAGAAGTTTATATTTATGATAAAACGCAAATTATGGCAAGCTATACTAAAACACAATTACATGGTGCTGGAACTCCGATAGAAGCAATTACTAGTAATTCTACTTTTACTCTTACTAATGCTGGTAGTGGTTCTTCTTATTTTACTATGGAAACTGCAAAAACTGATGGGAATTTTGTTTATGATTCATCAAGTCCTAAAAATGCTGTTGGTACCTATTCTACTTTTACTAACATAAGTGAGGATACTTTAGTTACTTCTTCTTATATAGCTTCTGTTGTAGTACCTCCTGGTGGTGGTTCTTTTAAATTTAATCCTACTACTAATATTGCCGCTAGTGGTTCTTTTTTAAGAGCTACCGGTGAAACTACTTTAACAATTTCTTAAAAGTAATGCGCAGGAGACTTGGCTCCCCAGGAAATCTTTCGTATATTTATGGCATAAATAAATAATAAAAATTAAGGTTATGGAAGATTTAAATCAAGTGTTAGCATTCATTAAAAATGCAGATCAATCAGAATTAAAATCAATTTATAATGCTTATGCTATCAGATGGTCTGAAGTAAGACATGAGCAAAAAGAATCATTTAGAATTGGTGATATTGTTGGTATTAACCATAAAACGGTTAGTAGAGATGATACTTTTAGAATAATTAAGATTATGTCTAAAAATATTAAAGTTGTAAAAACTAATGTTCCTGAAGGTCATGTTTCAGGAGAAATTAGAGTTTCACCAGGTTTATTGGTGAAAAAATAAAAAGTAATGCACAGGAAGCTTGGCTACCCAGGCTTCCTTTCGTATATTTACCCCATATTAATAATTAAAAAAGAAAAATAAAAGTTATGTTAGATTTACAAAGTAAAAATTATAAAAGTAAAGATGAGTTAAGAGAAATCGCTCCAAGTATTTTCTCAACTATGCCTTCTCCTGAGGTATCAAAGAAATATTCACATATTCCAACTGATAAGTTAATTGATGATATGGAATTATTAGGATGGAAAGTTATTGATGCTAAAGAAGTTAATGCTAGAACAAAAGGTACTAGAGGTTTCCAAAAACACCTTGTAGTATTTAGAAATCCTGATATTGTAATTAATCAGATGCCTAATAATATTGTACAATCAAGTACTTCACCTACAGGTTATAGAAGAACTGATGGTACATTTGCTAAGAAAAACCCAATTGATACTGTTTTTCCACAAATATTATTAACTAATTCACATGATGGTAAAAATGCATTTACCTTTACTGCTGGTTTATTTAGAATGGTTTGTGAAAATGGTTTAGTTATTTCAACTAATGAATTTGAAAAAGTTTCAATTAGACATATGGGTTATGATTTTGATGAATTACAAATTCAAATTAATGAAATGGTTGAAAGATTACCATTAACTGTAGAATCAATGAATAAAATGATTGATACTAAAATGGAACAAAAGTCAATTCTTAAATTTGCTAAAGATATGTTAGCAGTTAGATTCCCTGAGGATGAATTAAAGAGAATTACTATTGATATGGATGAGTTTATTACTCCAGTTAGACCTGAAGATAAAGGTGATGATTTATGGAGTGTATTTAATGTAATCCAAGAAAAAATCATTGAAGGTGATTTTGATTATACAATAGGTACTAAACATAGAAAAGCTAGACAGATTAAAAACTTTAAACAAGATATGGATCTGAATAGTAAGATGTTTGATATTGCACTTGAATACGCGCAAGCATAATGAGTAGATTATTAATATTAGGAATTAGTTTTCTCCTTGCTAGTTGTAGTAAGGAGGAAATTAATCCTTTATCTACATGTATTGATGGAGACTGTAATGGTAGATTTTATATTGATGAACTAGTTCAACCTAATGCCTATCAAGATGATAATGGATATTGGCACCTTGAATATTATGGGCCTAAATATTTTACAATTAGAGGTGAATTAGATAGGTTAAATGAAAGATATGAAATAAATGATGTCCCATTAGTAGAAACACAATATGATTCTGATTATTGGGTTGTGTTTGATAGTATATCATTTACTATACCTACATATTCTGTTTTAAGTTGGTTTACTAGTGGAGAGTTTAATAATCCTATACCTATAGGAAATATGACTTATACATTAACTGATATAGCACAGATACAAGCTCCTTTAAATATAGCAGGGTACCAAATTAATAGAAATTTTTGTTGGGAATGTCCTTATGCCGAAACAATTTTAGGAACTTATAGTAAGTATAATTATCAACCTAGACAACAATTTTTTCTAGATAATGAAATGGTTGGAGATACTTTACAAGTTTTTATTAAAACTACTTGGTATGGTATTACTGATGAATATATTGAAGATAATTTTAAAATAATAATACACTAATGAATAAAGAAGAAAAATTAAGATTAGAAACTAAAAGAGTAGGACTAATTAATGATTTAATTGCAACTACTACTGTAATGGAGGAAATTTGGAAATACCACCCAGATAATCCTAATAAAGATGATATTAAGGCAGAATATGAGAGTCTTAAATCAGCTAAGGAACAAGTTGAAGAAGAATTAGCAGAAGTTGATAGTAAACTACAATCCTAAATATTTATAATCAAATGTTAGGATTATGTTTATATATAACGCAAAGTGTCTTAGGGTAGTCGATGGTGACACTGTTGACGCTACTGTAGATCTTGGATTTGATACGTGGAAAAAAATAAGAATTAGATTAGTTGGTATTAATACTCCTGAATCTCGTACTCGTGATTTAGAAGAAAAAGCCAGAGGTTTAGCCGCTAAAAATTTCTTAATAGATTTATTAAAAAAACACAATAATGAATTTGTCTTACATTCTCAAGGAGTTGGTAAATATGGGAGGTGTTTAGGTAATTTATTTTTAGGTGAAGTAAATGTTAATGATTTATTAATTAATGAAGGACACGCTGTTGAATATCAAGGAGGAAAAAGATGATAGATAAAGATAAATTATTTGGATTATTTAGTAATGAGGAGAAATTAGCTGAGGCTAAAGTTAACCTTAAAAGGTTAAAAGATGATCCTTATACTAAAATTGGAATGTTTAATAAGTTAATTCAAAATCATAATATATTCCATCAGAAATTAGAAAAATTTTTATCACAAGAAAATCCTAATTTTGATATTGATATAACAAAAAGGGCATCAGAATATACAGTATTTAATAGAGCGTTTAACTATATATCTAAATTAAACCCTTTAAATTCCGAAATAAGAGCTATATTTAAAACTTTTGATCCTATTATATTACAAAAATCAATTACAATAGTTATGAATTACTTTATCGAAACAGAAGAGTACGAAAAATGTGCTCATCTAAGAAAATTTGAAGAAATTTTAGAAGAAAAATAAAAATAACGTGCCTCCCCAAAATATTTTATATACCTTGGAAACACGGGTTGTTTAAAAAATGGGAAATAAAAAGGGGCAATACCGGGGGATAGAAAACAATAATAATAAAACAAATATAAAGTTATGAGAAACAGAACAGTAATACTCAGAAAATTAGAACAATTAGGGGGTGTAATCAGAGTTCTAAAGGGAATAGTCAATAGACAAGAACCTATAGAATCCTACATTATCAACATTAATAAAGCAGAAAATTTATTAGAAGAAGTAATGGATTTTGTAGAAACCGAAAGTATGTCACCTCAAGAAAGAAATACTCAATTACCTCAATAATTATGAAATTATCAGCAGAAAAAATTCAGTCAAATTGGAAAGTGTTTTTAAACAATATAGAAACACATATCTCAGATAATAAAGATAGAAAACAAAAATTACTTAATTTCTATAAAAAATATGAGGAGAGAATTATCCTAATGCCAGCTGCTCATAAAAAAGAATATCATGGTGCATTCCCAGGTGGTTATGTTGATCATGTAAATAGAGTTGTTAGAGCAGCTATAGATTTAAATGAATTATGGGGAACATTTGGTGTAGATATTACTACATATACCAAAGAAGAATTAATATTCTCTGCTATTAATCATGATTTAGGTAAAATGGGCGACTCGGAAAATGAAGCTTATATTCCTCAAACAGATCAATGGAGGAAGGATAAATTAGGTGAAGATTATATGTTTAATAAATCATTAGCATTTGCTTCTGTCCCAGATAGAACTTTATTTTTATTACAACAGCATGATATATATTATTCATTTAATGAAATGCTAGCTATTCAAACACATGATGGCCTTTATGATGCTGCTAATGAAAAATATTTAAAAGGATTTTTACCTGAACAAAAACCACGTACATCTCTTCCATATATTTTACACCAAGCTGATATGTTAGCCGCTAGAGTTGAATGGGAAATGGAATGGCTTCCAAAATTTTCTCAAAATAACTTGGAGGAGCCAAAAAAGAAAGTTATATTAAATAATAACAAAAATACTAAATCAAAGGCTCTTAATACAATTAAAAGTCCTGGTTTAAAAAATATGTTAGATAACTTATGATATTAGAAATAATTATAGGAATACTTGGATTAATAGTTGCAATTTTAGGATATGCAACTTTTAATCTATTACAAAAGAATGAAAAGGCTGAGGATATAATTGTATCATACAGAGATTTCATTTTAAAATTTCAGGATACTATAGATAAAACTCAAAAAAGACTAACCCAAATTGATGAAAAAGGAATATTTAAAAGTGATGATGAAATCGGTTGGTTCTTCAATGAAATAAAAAGGTTGCAAAAACAGATAAATAGTTTTAATATTGACCTTTAATAATGGCAAAAAAAAGAAGAAAGAAGAGTAGAAATTATTTTACTCAAGATACGGAAGATGCTATTGTATTGTATAATAATACTAGCGATCCTGAAGTAAGATCTAAAATATATGAATCTAGAATTCATTATGCTTTCTTTAAACTTACTCAAAATATAATTCATACATTTAAATTTTACCATACTGAAGTAGATAATTTAGAACATCTACAACATGAAATTATAACTTTTTTATTATCTAAAATTCATTTATTTGACCCTACAAATGGAGCAAAAGCATATTCTTATTTTGGTACTATAGTAAAAAGATGGTTAATATTATATAATACTAAAAATTATAAGAAAAAAATAAAAAAAGTACCAACAGATGTATTATTAAAAGAAGGATCTGGCTATTCTTATAGTATGGATAGTGGTAAGCAAAAAGATGAGTTAAATAAATATATTGACTTATTTGTTGAATATACAACTGATAACATATTAGAGTTATTCCCTAAGAAAAATGATGCCCAGATAGCTGATGCTATTTTAGAATTATTTAGAAAAAGGGAAAATTTAGAAGTATTTAACAAAAAAGCATTATACATTTACATTCGAGAAATGGTAGATGTAAAAACACCAAAAATTACTAAAATAGCTGATAAACTTCACGGAATATTTAAAAGTCAATATGTTTTTTATTTAGAAAACGGTTACGCTAAATTCTAAACTTAAATTTTACTAATATTTATAACCAAAATATTATGAGTAAATTAGATAACCTTATTTTTGGTAAGAAAAAATTCTCTGATATATTAAGTGAGATTTACGATAATCAAAAGAAAAAAGAAAAACAAATAACAGGTTTAATATCTGAATTAAAACCCCTAGTTTCTGATATTGGAGATGCAACTTTAATTGTACCTTTAATAAAAGATTATATGGAAATTGGTGTTCGTAATGATGAACAATTAATTAAAATGGCTACTATAGTGCAACGTGCGCTAAATAATAGTGGTGATGGAGATTCACTAGGTATTACAGAAGAAGAAAAACAACAACTGATGGAGGAATTAGATAAATTAAATAATAACTTCGAGGGAAATAAAAATGAGTAGTAGATTTGGATTTGAAAAACTAAACAATAGGATTAACCCTACGATTCACGCCGAATCTTTAACAAAGTCCTTACAAATGGGAGATTTTTCTACCCAAATGGTAGCGGCTAGGGTAACTGATATTGTATTAGATAATAATCATCCTAAATTTAGACAAGTTGGTGAATGGAATGGTATAGGTACTATTGAATTTCAAGTAATAGGTACTCAAGTAGGATTTAAAGATGTAAACCCTACTGCTTTACCTTTAATACCATATGTAAGAAATTTTCCATTAGTAGATGAATTAGTAATATTATTTTCATTACCTAATTCAAATATAGGAGAAAGTTCAAAAAATACTAGTTATTATTATCTTAATCCTATTAATGTGTGGAATCATCCCCACCATAATGCCTATCCAAACCCAACAAGAACAGAATTTAATCCTGAAGAAACTAAAGATTATGAAGCTATAGAAGGTGGGGCAGTAAGAAGAACTACCCCTTATAGTGATGACCAAACAATATTTTTACAAGGGATAAATCCAAGTGGGGGAGAATTTGAAGAACAAGTTAATGTACATCCACTTTTACCTTTTATAGGTGATATAATTTATGAAGGGAGATTTGGTAATAGTATAAGGTTTGGTAGTACTGTAAACTCTCAGGGAGGACCAAATTATAGAAATAACTGGTCTCAAACAGGCCCTAATAATTCACCTATTACAATATTAAGAAATGGTCAACCTACAAATGTATCAGATCAAGGATGGATTCCACTTGTAGAAAATATAAATAAAGATTTATCTTCTATTTATTTAACTTCAAACCAAAAAGTTCCACTTCAAACAGGATGGAATTCTGAAGTTATAGGTCAATTATTTAGACAACCACCAGAAGAACCATCATTATATTCAGGTGGATCTCAAGTAATGTTAAATTCAGGTAGATTAGTTTTTAATACTACTGAGGATAGTATTATACTTTCATCAAAGAAAAGTGTGGTTATGGCAGCTAGTGATGAAATAGGAATATTATCTAATAACCAAATAAGTTTACTTTCGGGTAAAGTAAATTTAGGAGGTGCAGATGCTGATGAGGCTTTGATTAAAGGAGATTCATTTATGATACAATTTGAAACTTTATTAAAACAATTAATAAATTTATGTACAGCTTTAGAATCTAGCCAAATATACCCAGGTGGTGTACCAGCTCCAGATCCAGTAATTCCATTAATTGCTTCTTCTACAAAACAAACAATCACAGGATTTCTAAATACAGTTAAAAACCCTAAAAAACCCTTACTATCATCAGTAAGTAGAACAAAATAATGGCACAATCACCTTCATCATTTCCATTAAATCCCCCTCTATCTAATATTAATGAACCATTAGAAGGTACTTCTGTTGCTACATTTCAAGAATATAACCCTGAAAAGGAAACTAAAGAAGAATTTTTAGGAAGAACAAATATAATAATAGATACTATAAAAGTATCAGGAAGAGTTTTTGATACATCAACAAACTCACCAATACAGGGGGCAAGAATTAGATATAGCTATGTTTATAATACAATATTATCATCGGCCTTTAGAGATGGGTCTTTTGAATCTAAAACTGTAACTGATATTGATGGTAAATTTACTTTAGAGGTTGAGATTTAGGCTAGAAGAAATAATAATTTGCCTATATTAAAGGGACAAAATGATATTTTTGACAGACCAATAATAGAAATAAATAGCCCTATATCAGAAAGTTCAAAATATGTATCAACTTTTAAACCTATAATAAAAAGAGATGGTTATATACTAGAAAATACGGGAGCAATAGGTCTTAATCCTAGAGAAAGGGACTACCAACAACAAATAGCTCAGATAAACTCAGGCCCATCAGAAGCTGAAGCTGATTTAATAACTAAAAACTCCCCTCAAGATTCAAAAGGTGGAATAATTAAATTTATTAAAAAACAAGCATTAAGTATTTCTAAAACTTTAATCCCATCTATAGTAAAACAATTTAAAGAATTAGGTATAGATGATATTACAAAATTTGCTAAAAAAGAAGCAAAGAAATATGGTGGGAAGGCATATAATGAAGCAGTATCTCAATTAAATGAAGTTAAAAATAATTATGTTGATAATTTTCAATGCCCACCTAAAGAAAAAATTGAAGATCTAATTCAGAAAAAAAACAAATTGACTCGTAAATTAAACAACATTTATAAAGTAATAGACGTAGCTCTTAAAACTTTAGGAATATTTGGGGGTTTATTAATAGTATTTAAAAATATAAGACAATTATTTAAAGTAAATCCAATACCAAGCACAATAGGTACTCCACCAGGACCAGCAGGTGGTGTTATTATATCACAGTCATCAGGTAAAATATTAAGATACCATGATAAGGCAGATAAAATAGCAGGATTAGCAAGTCAATTTGAAAAAATAGGAAGTGGAATATCAGCAGCTTTAATATTATTAAAATCTCAATTGCAAAAAGCAATAACTTTAATACAGGGATTAGATTTAGTATTACAAAAATGTGCTGAAGAAGCAGGAGTCGGCCTAACTCAGGTAGAGTTAGATGATCAATTATTAAACGCTACACTTTCACAAGATGAAGATGGAGAAATTGTAAATAAAGAAGTTAATGGTTTTACATTATTAATTCAAGAAGAAGTTGATAATCCTGTTGGAACCTTAAAAAGAAGATTTGCAATAGCAAAAAATGTTAATGGGGTAACTGTCCTAAAAGGAGAGCCCTCATTTAGTTCAGGGGACCAAATATTAATAGATGAACTATCTTTTTATATTACTAGCAATAATTTAAAAGGATTTTAAACTAAGAATATATACCCCTTTTAAAAGTTTATATGTATAATAAAATAATTTTTTATGAAATTAAGTCAATTAAAAACCATAGTTAAAGAAGCAGTAAAAGAAGCAATACAAGAAGAGCTGAAAGAAATTCTTTTAGAGGCTGTAAAGTCTCCAAAAAGTATGATTAAAGAAACTCCTGTGTCTTCTCCAAAAAGTAAGAAATCCGCACAAGAAATAAGGGAATCTTATAAAAATATTTTAGGAGAAACGGCTGCATCTTTTAACTCATCCCAATTTTCCGGTCCTTTAAAAGTTGGATCATCAGATACAGCTTCACCTAACGGTAAACTTCCTGAGGGGAATGTTAGTATGGATCAAATTATGGGAATGATGAATGGTGGTAAATAAATTTAATTATGGCGTATCAACCACAACAAATACCACCCTCGGATTTTCAAACTGATGTTGTAAATGGTGTAGATTTACCATTTTCATCACAGGAGGTATTTAGTCCAAATTATACGACAGCAGATGCCTTAAAAGCATCTATAATTAATTATTTTTTAACAAATCCTGGAGAAAGACCTCTTAACCCACTATTTGGAGGAGGATTAAGAAATTTTATTTTTACTCAGATTCAGGAAGATAATCTTGAATTTTTAGAACAAGATATCCAAAATAAATTTAAATCTGAGTTTCCTACAGTTAGTGTAGTAGGATTAGAAATAATCCAGAATAGAACAG
>JAYJLX010020221.1:0-17354 GCA_036873525.1 Chalinula nematifera | reverse complement strand
GAGGGGTCAGGGTGGGAAGGGAAGGGAGGGGTCAGGGTGGGAAGGGAGGGGTCAGGGTGGGAAGGGAAGGGTGGGAAGGGAAGGGAGGGGTCAGGGTGGGAAGGGAGGGGTCAGGGTGGGAAGGGAAGGGAAGGGGAAGGGAAGGGAAGGGAGGGGTCAGGAAAGGGAGGGGTCAGGGTGGGAAGGGAGGGGTCAGGGTGGGAAGGGAGGGGTCAGCGTGGGAAAGACAGGTCAGCGTGGGAAGGGAGGGGTCAGCATGGGAAGGGAAGGGAAGGGAGGGGTCAGGGTGGGAAGGGAAGGGTCAGCGTGGAAAGGGAAGGGAGGGGTCAATGGGGAAGGGAAAGGGAGGGGTCAGCGTGGGAAGGGAAGGGAGGGGTCAGCGTAGGAAGGGAGGGGTCAGCGTGGGAAGGGAGGAGTCAGTGTGGAAAGGGAGGAGTCAGCGTGGGAAGGGTCGGCGTAGGAAGGGAGGGGAGGGGTCAGCGTGGGAAGGGTCGGCGTGGGAAGGGTCAGTGTGGGAGGGGTCGGCGTGGGAAGGGTTGGCGTGGAAAGGGAGGGGTTAACCCTAACCCTAATTTAACATAACCCTAATTAATATATTAACTTATGGGTACTAAAATTTGCGAGTTTTGCAAGTAGGATCAAAGACGCAAATAAGGTACTCGCAAAAATTGATTTAATGACGACTTATCACCTTTTAATGTAATTGTGTAGCAGGCTAGATACTACTGTACATCCTGTGCAATCAGCTCTGAAGGTCACAAGTTCGCTTCCTGCAAAGGTCCTACTAATTCTTTTTTTCTTTCAATTCCTTTTTGGTTTTTTTTTTCCACAAAAATTAGTACTCGTTAAATCCTCTAGTACACCAAACCGCAGAAATTAGTACCTGTAATAATACATACCTCAACAGGTAAGTGAAAAAATTAAAAAAAAATGGGTGTCAAAAATGAAGATGTGAAAATAAAAAAAAAATTAAAAGATTACCGAATAAATTAAAAGGTGCCATGAAAAAAATTATTTGTCCCAGATAAGTTGTTTTTGTGTTATTGGATAACTGTTCAGAACAATTTTGCAGATCAACTACCAAAATTCTCTTAAACACGGTGAATTCTTTATGCTCACTATATAAACAATGCTTTAAGGTTGAGTCACGGTTACAATTAATTATAGGGCTAATGCTAATGCTTCACGATTTATCATGATTATTTTTATATCAAGCATGTATTTTTGTGATTGTTTTCGCATAACTTGTATGTAAACATGCATATAATTATACTCAATCGTTATAATAACCCTGCTCGATCGTTATAATAACCCTGCAACCAGTCCACTAGCTCTTGACAACACACAAACGAGCACATCATAGCATTTATAAAGTTTAAAATTCATGAAAAACAAAAAAGTATCAACAGTAACAAAACAGTGTAATGACAGAAACAATAATAAATGCATTCTGTTACAAGATAATCTTCAATTTTAAATTAGTGTTCTGGCAGCTAATACCTATAATAAAACGCATCACTTCAGTAACAGTCAAATTGAGAAACAGGTGCATGTGCTTATACTTACTGTAATTACATCTGTTTCCACTAGTACGGCAAAACTCATGCTCAGTTGATGTGATTATAAACTGCACCTAAAACAGATGGAAAAAAATTAGCTTAATTACAACATAATCAACAGCATGACAATACACCCTGCCGCCCCCCTGTCCATCGCAGCCTAGCTGGGAACATTCTATTATTAGCATAGTCTGTAAAACAAAACAAACAAATATATTTATGGTAAATGTGAGTATTCATACATGTATATAAACCAGGTGGATTATACCGTACAGTTCTGTTGAAACACATATATCCATGCACACACAAAAGTATATATCAGCGTATCAACAAAATGAGTGCATGATTTGCACCGGCTAGGCAGTCATGCATGGTGATGGCTACAACAGTAGAGGTCATCTATAAGAACACAACTGATTATGTAATTATCATTAAACTGGATCAGTACATCAGGTACATAGCAGGCTACGTCTAATCAGGAAACCTTTACATAGTTTATAGTCTTATGACACACCGGCTGTAAGGTATATAAAGGTATACGATAATACCGAGGTATTAATCACACCGAGCGAGGTACTGTATACCGTGCATCTTGGTAATATCGTCATGCATGCCGACTTCAATATAATATCGTCAAAATAGTATATACTGTCAATATAGTATATGCCGTCAATATATTATATATCAAGTCAGTATTAATAGTATTATGCTATCAATATTATACTACTGTGTACTACTTAGTGACATGGGTTGGGCTATAGAGCTTCACTTATATAAACCAATTACATGCCACACAATACAAGTAGCAATTGCGTTTTTCGCCTGGATAGCTTTCATTAATTGTATAATTTTGGTAATATCGTACAGCCCTAACACGTACCCTCTACTGGTAAACGGAAGAGTCTGGCCAACTTTAATTAACAAAAGTCTAGCTGGTGACGATACCATTTAATATAACAAAACATTACGTAACGAAACATAATGACGTCATATAACAATCTATATCTTAGCTTTAACTTATATACCTGATTATGGTGTGATTATATGAATTTAAAATGTGGCAGGATTTAATTGTTAACATTCTATGTTACACAAATAATATAGTGGTCCAAAACCTGTGTTGAAGTTGCATGGCCTAATATGTACAGGCTAGGCATGATTGAGCATATGTAGAGGATTAATATACCTCTACATAATTATGCTCAATCATATGCCTAGCCTGTACATATCAGGCCATGGCTTTATAACAACTTATTGGTATCTCAATTTGTAGCACAATACTTCAATGTACTAACATATAATCATCAATAACCATTTATGAATGATTGAACACTAAAGGCACTGTTGTTGCTAAGTATTTAACTCGGTTTACCTAAACGCAGTACGTAAGGCTTATAGGGAGGGTTGGTCATACAGCGGAACCTCCGATAATGAAAACTCCCTTTTATGAAAACCTCTGTATAATGAAAAGATTTTAAGGTCCCTTTCCCAGTGAAGCAATGTTTAAGCAACCTCTTTTTAAGGAGAAACCTCTCAATAATGAAGTAATTTATTGGTCCCAAAAGTTTCATTATTCGGAGGTTCCACTGTATATACATGCCTCGATACATGCTTTCGGTGTTAAATCGCAACCAAAACATAATCAAAGAAGCCGCAAGACACGTGGTTGAATTTGACCGTGCCCATCTCGGGGCAAAAAGCGTTCATTTTGTATGGAGCGAGTACGAGGTGCAATAAAAGGCGCTTCGTTTTTCTTGTTGCATGCAATTTCAGAAAACATCGAGCTACTGGTGAACTAACCTACTATAAAGGAAACCCATAGTCAAGCCGGAGCTGCTACAGTTAGTGTTTCAAACTTTTTTTGCTCGATATAAGACGATCGCCCTACTCTTTACCATTGCTTTCTGCCCCGAGGTGGGTGTGTATAAAATTGCATGGGTGATGATTGCGTCCGTTTGATGTGGCTTAACACTGAAAGCATGTATACATTACACTTAGTGTTGTACCGATGTACAGATACATGTATCTGCAGTTATGTGTCGTATTAGTAGTGTATCAGTAACTAACTTAAGCTCAATTTTACTACAGCTGTTTATAACCGCTACAATAATTATTAGTAAAATGGAGTAGAGTCTAGTTGTAATATAAAATCGTTAAAATACTGCTAGAAATTAAACAAGATTGCCAACATAAATGAAGTGAATATGAATTGGGATAGTATCATCTGTATCATCGGTATCGGTATATCTGCAGTATTCTAACGGTATCATATCTGCATATTGGTATATTGTGTATCGGTGCAACACTAATTACACTCCGGCAATGCATAGATCTAAATCTACTATGCACTGGGCTACATACGTTAACAGTTAAGCCACAGGCAACAACTTATAGGCAATACTGTTTCTATTGCCTGTAGGTGTCAGCATTATTGATTCAAGGATTAACATTCAACTCCAGTCTTGCTATCCATCCTTAGTCCCCAATCCTAGCTGTCAATGCTTACCTCACGCTATCCAGATCTTCCTTAACTGAGCTGCTTAGTGGTCCAGGTCCAGCTGCACAGTCTTGGAACAGGGAGCTTTCGACTCTTCAGCAACATTTCTAGCTTCTCTCGACTAGCTCTACGCCATTACTCCAAAGAGAAGGGGCGTGTAATCCAATTATTAGTATTTTGAGCACGCCCACCCTTTCCCAGCAATTGGAGGGGGAAAAAAAAAAAAGGCTATGGACTTTTCCATTCAGAAGTGTCGCAAAATAGTTGCCGCAGGAAGAAACTACAGGTATCATCTATATAATTATGCATAGCTAAATTTTATATACTATAATATTGCAGGTCTTTAGCCAAGCAACTAGGACGTGAGATACCTAATGAGCCCATACTATTCTTGAAAGCAGTCACATCTCTTGTTGAAGAGGGAGGAAATATTGAAGTGAGATAATTGCAACAATCCCTAATTGTAGAACTAGAACTAATTTTTAATGTTATTTATGCGGCCATTATATGTAGGTTCCTGTACGAGTGAAAGAGTGTTTGTATGAAGTTGAGTTAGCGGTAATTATTGGTAAAGGAGGCAGGGACATCCCCATTGATTCGGCCATGGATTACGTGGGTGGATATGCACTGGCCCTGGACATGACGGCTCTGGATATAAACAAGGCCCATAGGGACAAAGGTCAACCTTGGAGTGTCAGCAAAGGGTTTGACACGTTCTGTCCAATCAGTAAGCCCATTGAGTCTGGGAAAATTGACCATTCTGATACAAAGTTGTGGCTAAAGGTTGATGGCGAATTGAAGCAGTCTGGGTCCACTAGTGACATGATATTCTCAGTCCCTTATCTGATAAGTTATATCAGCAGAATATTCACTCTTGAAGTTGGTGACCTCATTTTGACCGGTACTCCTGAAGGGGTGGGGCCAGTGAAACCAGGACAAACTATATCAGCAGGAATAGAGGGCGTGGTTGATATGACCTTTCCTGTTGTCCAGAGGATCTAGGAAGGCATAACTTCAAATTGATAATTATTATAATCAAAACATTAAATTGATTTAAAAAAAGCTATAATATAGTAAATTTGGATTTAAACGAATGCATAATTATTATTTTACTAATAATATAAGCAGAATCGAAATAAAATTATATATTTACAGCATGTGTGATAATACTATCATTATTTCATACATAACTAATATAAGTCCTGTTATCATAATATAGTGGCCAGCTCTATCTGTTTGGGTTGGTAGGTCCTATATACATGTGATATACATGGAGTCAATACACTTAGTCATACAATTGTTACAATACATGCGTAAGATAGCTGTACACGCACATACATGTACCGTATAGCTAAAAATTTCTGCGAATAGCTCTAAAAAGTCCTTTTGTGGATAATATTTTTGCAAATTTGCATCAAAATAAATCAGTTTCTATGCCACATAAGTATTTAAGGATAAAATTTTTGCGTTTTGATCAAAGTCCACAAATTTAGCAGAAATTTTGGGCCACAGAAATTTTTAGTTGTATGGTATGTTGACCTTTTTTAGCTAACGAACAACTGCTGTATATAGGGTATGATAATCTTATTACTGATTCACAACCTTGCAACAAAACACCCAACCCAAAAAAATCCTTCAAAAAGACTACGTGCTCTTTATTAAAGAAGGTCCAACATTGGTTGTATTATATTTATATTGATACTCATGAAAATGTGCATGTTCCAGTACTTGACTACATGTATCTAGTACATATATCGAGCATATACAGAAAACAGTGAGCCACACACAATGAAAAAAAAAAGCTTGATGAAAAGAAGGCTTGAATGCATTTTATAGAGTACATTAGAAATGGTCCACACGAGGGTAACCTGCCACCGATGGAGGTGTTTGAAATACAGCCGGAATGGACACTCTACTCCTCGATCGTTCCTTAGTAGGGGGCAGTGGTGGCTTAGGAGATTGAGGGGTGTGGTCTCCTTGAGACTCCGCCTTCCTTTCGTTATCTGACATGTTGTTATTGGTATTGACTGAGCAAATGTAACATGCAAAACATTCCACAAAGTACATGTATACTACATGTATTCAATATATACGACAGGCACACATGGGCCTGGTTGTATATCGTAGCTAACAGTCTCACATATATAGTTGACCCTCCCACTATACATGAAAGAATAGAAGCCAAACAAATACTATCCGATGGGTTTATAGTGAAGCTCGTTGCTGGAAATGATGTTTCTGACCCTAATGCCTTATGCTAATGGAAAACGATGAAGTTATAGCTTACTTTCTGTGATGTAACCTTTCTCAAATGGTGTTTTCATGTACTAAAAGTCAGCATTAGCGTTACTTAAAGAATATACTATACGGTCACGTACATAGACCCTAGCTTCCTTTATAGTGGGAGGATCGGCTATGCGAGACTATATACTTACATCCCACTGGTACTTTAGCATGCTGTAACAAACCTGTATTACTGTTACTTTGAGATGAAGGACTGGTCCTGTTTGGTTGATCAGCTGATTGATTCGCATCATCGCCTATTGAAACAGAAAGCATTTCACATGAGTCTCGTATAAATGCACCAAAAAGTGATGAGTTATTGAAGTTATTGAAGTGTATCATTTACTTCTTCTCTTTTTCAGCTTCTTGAACAATTCATTTTCTATTTGAGGTTCCGTATTGGTATCAGTTCGTTTCGGGGAAGGGGGAGGAGCACGACCACGCCTACCTCCAGGTTTAGCCTATAACAAGCATTAATCTTAATAATGAGGGGGTGGAGGAATAGTAACAATAAACTTACAATAAGTCTAGCCATTTCAGCCATTAAATCATTACCAGACGTATCAACAGCAGGCTATTAGCATACATAAACATACACAACCAATAACAACAGCTAGTAATAACAAACATACTAAATCTTACTTTAGTAGTATCTCGTTGTACTTTCTTTAACGCAACATTGCCACTCCTAATCGATGCTATCATGTTGGACATAGGATCTACAGCTAAAATACACACATACACACATTAATAGGGATCAATACACTATAATATGGCTGGCTATAGTGTAAGCTAGATCCTCACGTGTTGGTGGTTTCTTTTCTTCTACGTTTGCCTTCCTTAACTTGACACCAGTCCTGATGCTCTCCATTACGTTAGCCATTGGGTTGCCATCGTCCTTAGGTGTATCAGTCTCTTCAATATTCGCCTTCTTTAGTCTTGAGAAGAAATTACAAGCAAACGGTAAATAAACAATCATGTAGTAACTGTACACTTTAGTATAACAGGTATGTATGTACATTACTCATGTACACTAGCAATGTTAACTATACTATAGTATGCATGTGTATGTATTACTCATGTAATGGTAACTATACACTTTAGTATAACAGGTATGTATGTACATTACTCACTGTACACTAGCTAGTGATGCACCCAGTGACAATCCACCCGGAGGACCTATGTGTATTTGCATAATATATAATTAACCGTAATAATATTAATGTATATAAGGGTTACCTCCGGATGATCCAGCAGGAGGAGGGGGAGGGGGTGGAGGAGCTGGTGGTCCTGCAATTATTACTATTTATTAATTTATTTTAATATGTTATTAAGTGGACATACCTCCAGGACCAGGTGGAGGTGGTGGAGGGGGAGGAACACCTCCAGGTGGAGGAGGTGGCGGGGGCGGTGGGGGTGGGGCACCAGAGGAACCACCTGGGAATGGGGGAGGAGGGGGAGGGATAGGGGCTGGTGTTGTAGCTGCTGCCATGTTAGCTTTTTCACTCTCTAGCGCTTCAACCTTTTCCAATAATTCTTGAACTAATGAAGAATAAGATTTAACAACGAATCCAATAAATGGAGTATTTCGATCAATCACACGAACTTCTTTCTTCACTGTTCTTTGCCTTATCTGACATGTTGTCTAATTGACTAGTCATCACTGCCAACTTCTCCTCCATTACTAATAATAAAGAGATTAATGTAAACATCCATCCATACAGCTATAGTACCATACCATACCAAGACATATAACCATTGCTGCCACACTATTATACCAGGGCCACTAGGTATAGCATACCACACACTAGCCACTATAATACAGTAATCTATTCCCTCAACACTGTAGACACTATATACAGTGTAACATTATATTGTCACTAGTGTAATATATAGTCACTATACAGTGTAGTATGTATAGTCACTATAAAACTACCCATTTCAATACTACAATATATCATAGTCACCTCCCCCCCCCTCCCCTCCTCCCCCTCCCCTCCCCCGCCCTCCTCCACCAACCCTCCTCTCCCAACCCTCTTTATATGTAATGGACCCTAACCTTTATTTTCATCAGCCAGTGAGGACTCTTGGAGCTCTTCCAATTCTCTTTGTAAATCTTGAATCTAAAACAATTAAAAGATCAATAATGAAATTAGTTTCTAAATAATTATAATGTACAATACCTTTTTCCTACTGTCCAGTTTAGACATACTGAGTTCATTCTGTAGGGATTCTATCTGGCCCAGGGCTTCCATTAACTGTTCATTACCAACAGCAGATGACAATAAAGCAGTACTCTGTCTCTTTAAACTCATTGAAGTTGATTTAAGCTGAGGAAACAAACATCCATAACCCATAATCGCTAAACCATAACAATAGCCCTCTCTCTATGTCTACATACTGTAGTATTCTTTCTTTCTAGTTCCTCTCTTCGCAGTTTCTCTTCACCCAGTTCAATAGTAACTGATTTAAGTTGCTCTACCGTTAACTCCGACACTAATTACAGTAATGAAGGGCACCAGGACAGAGGAGGGGGAAAGAGAAGGGATTAATTAATTAATTTTGATTCATATTATAATTCATTTATTTATGAATTCGTTTACTTTTCTTTAATCTGTCATACTCTTCAATTAACGCTGGGTCAGGTAGACTTTGTTTACTCTGCTCTAATTCTGATATCTAAAATAACATGGAAATAAACACAAGCAAGCATAGTTTATATTATTCGTGTCTCTTCCTAAACCCCCACAGGCTTAAGCAATAACTAACGACTCAAGTATAGTGCAAAGTGCAGAGGGGGTAAATCAATCCAGCCCCCATTAATAATTAATAATTAACAATCATCATCAACAGGCGCAATTTAATCTATTCAACTATACAAGATCCTCTTATATAGCCTATTGTATGCATTAACACCTACATGTTCACCTGTACATTTACATGTACATGTATAATTATGTATTTGTACAAGTACATGTATTTCACTATTATTGTATGCAATAGTATACTTATACATGTGTATGTACTGTTATACAGTGTATGCATTAATGGTATACATGTAGTACACAATAGTGAAACAGGTACTGCTAGTCAAGCAATGCTACATTAATGGGAAAAATAGGATAAACTTTTCAGTGTTGACTAACACAAATCCTCAAAACACGAATTCCCACAAGTTGAACATAATCATCGATAATTTTCATAATTACACTAACTAACCCTTTAGTCCATCAATATAATACAACTTATATATCATATACCAACCGTATAGTAGCCATCAATACATGTATACAATATATACTACTAACCATTAGACTACGGTACGATAATTATTTATTAAACTACCTTTGTCTGAGATGCTTTCAGCTGTAAAAGAACTGTATCAAGTTCAGTTTGTTTCTGTATCAACATCTGTTCAGTGTTCTTCAAGGTATTGGTGGAGTCTGCTAAAGCCTGTTTAAGGGTTTCTACTGTCTGTTCGAGATCTGAGGAAGTTCAATATACATTAATAAAGAACACAGATATCAGTTACACACTGATGTATATTCTCAAACCTTCAACTTGAGTCTGAAACTTTGAATTAGCAACAGTGAGGTCTTCAAGCTGCTTGAATTGAAAATGAAAATTAAGAATAATAACTTCAAAGGCTCAGTAATAGTAAAACAGATCTTAATTAGTCAATAGTAATTGGTTAAATACAACTATTTCTCAGAGTCTCCACACCTAAAAACCTATAATTTACACAATGAGTGTGGCTCCATTATCCTTTCAGCAATTATACACTGTATGTATATACCCCCATATAGCAGTGGTACAGCTAGGACACATGCATCAGTACCACTGCTAGCTCATACCTTAGCCAGCTGGTCTTTTTCCTGCCCTCCAACACTAGCAATGGACTCATTAGCTCTCTTTAAAACTTTATTGTCATGTGAAAGCTAAAAAAAGGAGAAACAAAAAAAAAAACCCATATAACTATTCAGCAGGGTAGTACAGAGGGAGTGAGGGGTTATTAAGATTGCCATGCACTTTGTCCCTAATAGAAACTAAAAGTGATCAATGCATAGTTTATACTATCAAACGAATAACATAATGCCATAAACCATCCACAGCTAGTGTTGTCCTCAATTCAAATAGCATATGTAAACTAATAACCATTACCCTATACATGACAAGTTTGTATACCAATAGCACTATACTTAAAAAGCACAACTGTAACATAGCATATTCAACTACTGTATCTATATGTATGGAAGGGTGGGTAACCAGGCAGGAATATGGTATTAAAGTCAGTAGCAGGAGTGGATTTAGGACAATAGCACTCTCTTGTGATAACAGTATAATGATTTCTACTGTACCCCCATTGAAAAGGTTTCCATCATGAAAATCAGAAAACAATAAAAATAATTCAGTGCCAATTTTAATGTTTACACAGGCGGTAAATTATACAAGGGTAAGCATCTTGCATGTAGATAATAATGAACTTCTTATCTCTTCTGTTTTACATAATAAAGGAGTACTGCAGTTTAGCAGGCATTTAGGTACATGTATTCAATCAATAGGACAATAATGCTTTATAAATTATTACACTACAATATTTCCTCCCTTTACGTTGAACATAATTAATGGCCTCAATCTCTAAATAACAATTAAATAGAATGACTAAAAACATCTTTACCCAGGAAAATCTTTGATTTTCAAGAAGAACTAGGCCTACTTAGTTCCTACATGTATGGAGCCCTTACCTCAATGGCAAATGCTTCAGCTTTCTCCTTCAATTCTATTTGCTGCTCTAACTCCAGACTAATTGCTCCATACTGATCAAAGGCCTTGGCTGAAGCTACATAGAGTAAAAGAATGAACCAAAGTAACTCAAACGAAGGCAAAATAGCCAGCGGTTCGAGAATTTGTGAAATAACAAATGAAGTATGTTTGTTTAGCAAGAGGGCCAATACACAAAGTTGTCAAAATAAAGTACAGTTACTTTTAGCAGATAATGCAAAGTAAACAACCGAGGCGGGAATGATGTGTGCATAGTGTAATGAAATAAAGTGGGGCTTTTAACTGAAACTAACAAAGTAGCATTAGTGAATTTACATAACAAGTGACATGGATGCTTACTTTCTTTCAAAACTTCAAGTTCTTCACGAATTGCTCTCAGTTGTTCTTCTGTTTGTTGTCTGGCTTGCCGTTCAGCTTTCAGCTATGTTTTAAATCACACCAATTAATTAATTTTTTATTTAGAGTATATAATGAGAATGAAGTCATACTAATAGTTCTTTCTTTTTTCCCTTTATAGAAATATACTCTATTTGTGAGTAAAGATTGCAAACATTTTGGGCTTAATTGAATTGCTTATCGTTAAGTGATAGAAAACACAAATGGTTTAATTGAAAGTCAAACAAAAACAGACTTAAACAGCTGAAACAGTAGTGCCAAATTAGACATATAGGTAAATTGGGGTAATTTACACACACAAACACACAATGCACATGTATGTACATACTTTCATTAGTTTATCTTCATGGTCCCTTCTTATTCCATCAAATTCAAGTAAAGCTAAGAGAATGGTATCATAGTATACATTATCAAATGACAAAGGGGGTAACATGATCAGCAAGCAAGTGAGCTGGGCTCATAGCAGCTAGTACAAGCCACTCCCACTAATGTCCAGCAAGCAAGCTTAACAAAGAGTTGAATTCCATAAATTGCTTACCATTTCTTGCTACCTTCTGTAGATTATCGTAGTTTCTTTCTAATGTTAGGTATTCTACTGTGATCCCCTCATTTTGAGTGTATACAGCGTCCAGGCCCAGTGGGGCAGCTCCCGCGGAGGTTGCGGGTCGAGTAGTCGTTTCCATGGCTCTGGGAAATGGCGGGTTTACGTGCCCTCCGGGTCCGGGCTGCCTGTGATTCGAGGAAGCGTTAGGAAGAGAAACTGTTCTTGGAAGGACTCGTCCGCTGTCGTTAGCTTGACGCTGCTGTGAAGCCAAATTGGTAGAGCTGGACGATTTAGGTGGGGGCGGAGGTAATCGATGGTGTGCAGTGGTGCTTGACAACGTCTTCTTCACAGGTTCAGGTCGCCTGTTGTTATTACTAGACTGTACTGACATGCTGGGTTATATATAGGGGTCGTAGTACGCAGGAAGTTTGCTCAGAGAAACACAAAACAACAGAGATTTGAGAATGGCATCCACCAACAAAAATTTAACGTTCACGCCCACTTTAAATTAGTTAATTACTTCCTTTCCTGTTGTTTTAAGTTCCCACAACACTACTTACAAGATCCGCCTAAAGTCACAGTAAAGTGTATGAATTTTTTTACTGAATTTTTTTTTTCAAAGAGAAAAAACAATTGTTACAATAATTATTTAAGTACATAATTAGTCTATGCATGTAAATGATTAATAAAACCAATAATATTTTATACAACAAAAATTAATAGCAATGAAATTTGGCTTTAAATGATACTAATAATAAAAAAAAAGATGAAATTTAATTTGAGGGAAATTAATAGATAAGTCTACTGATTGCTACCATAAATCATAAGCCTGAGAAACAACTGAAACAATATAATATATTATTTTAAAACAACGTCAAAATTCTGAGACAATTTATATGATCAATTCTAAAATTACAACCCACAAATAAATTCACTAACATTACAAAAAAAAAGGGAAAAAGGTAGGAAACGATGAATAATAATTTTTTTTTTACCCGCTATACAATATAAGTTACAATTGAAATGAATTATAATATATACAACTTTGAGTGTACGTATAAGCAATATCATTCTGTTGCCGTGAAATTATTTCTGTATAATAATATATTCTATAGACTACTAACTTACTATAAGAATGGATTTTTTTTTCGTGATAGATCTATGTAAAATGCATTGTCACTGCCTGCTGGATCGGCCATGACGCTTTTGGTGTTTCACTTCTTCCTGGTGATGGTGATCGTGGCTCGTTTAACCTGGGGGATTTGCAGTTTGCTGGTCTGTGAGTTTTCTGGGCAGTACTTGATGGTGTGTGCCAAGTCACCATTGGCTCCACAGAGAGGGCAAGTGTAAGCACGTAGAACTGGGCAGGTCACTTTGCCTTCTGAGTCCTTCAAGCAATGGCTGGTGTAAAATGTCTCACTCTCTCCGTTGTTCCTGCAAAAAACGCAGACTTGCTGCTTTGTAGGACGTGTGATCCTTGCACTGACGGAGTTACGTTCAAGGATAGCTGATGAAGGGAGCTGGGGGCGTTCTCCATTAGAAGTAGCAAACTGGAGCAGCAAATCGTCACTGTACGGATTGTATTCGTTAGACTGGAAGCTGAAAGTCTCGCTGCATTCACCAGTTTCGGCATAATTGGAGGATCCAGAGAGCTCCGAAGATGATGCTGAGCTAAAACTATCTCGCCTTTGGATGCTGTGTTGTGCAGCAACAAAGAAGGAGGTGTTTTGGTTGCTGACAGTAGTGCTGGTGGTTTTCGCTTCGTCTCTCATGGTGTGAACAATCTTGCTCAAGCCCAGGTAATCGTGGAATGGGTTGTAGTCACAGGAACCGTCGAACATTGGACTGGTGCAGCCAGACTCGTGTCCTGAGTCCGGGCTCATTATGGCAAAATCACTAGTTTCTTCGACATCACGAGTTTTGATTTGCAGAGCTCTGAGCATTTTTGCAATGGAAAGAATTCGAGCCAATTTCAGCTGGTAAAATTGTATACCGACACGGAGTTTCGTGCTGCTTCAACGCAAGGAAAAGTTGGCAAGCAATGGCAACTGGAGAACAGGAGAAATGTAGGGTGTTCCTCTGCGTATAAAATAGCACAAAAATAGCAGAGGGCGTGAATCACTGCCTAAAGATATTCATCTCACCCATCCAGCGATCTTGTCAAAATGCATTGGCGCCTAAACATGTTTACGTGGTTTAATTAAAATTAAAATAATCCTAATTACAATAAAGCGGTTTTTACATTACTGATACACTAAAATACTAGCATAGGGTAAAATAATAAACAAAAATATAAACAAAAAGAAAGATTTTGAAATGGAAATAATACATTTTAAATAAGTGACAACTGCCTTTATTGATAAACATGGTAATATCATAATATTATCATAAGCAAGTTACACCTGGGTCTAGTTTTTCACACAAGAAAACAGTAAAGCTGATGAAGGCCTATGAACACCTTGGCACTTCAGTTCTGCTTGCAATTCCCCCAGTCTCGTGAGAGCTACCAGCGATCCCAGCCCAACGGGTGCTGACATTCGAATAAACTTGCATCTTAAAGCAATGCCCTGTCGAGAAAGATTAAGATAAGAGAAATTAATAGACTGATTACTAAACATTTTTTACATAAACTCATACTTACCAACTCCATGGCGAACTTTAAACTGTCAATGGTCTGATTATCATTCAGCGAAAGCATCGTATAATTGCAAAACCCTGCGTGTGAATGAAACACAAGTGTGTAAGTGTGTCCAGGAATGCTCATTGAGACAATATTTGACAAATTTACACATTCAAGTGATTACCATCGATAATAAGATTCAGTGGCAGTTCAACTAAAACTCGACAAGTGACAATCGTTAGTTTTTGTTGATCAAACAGTATATATTCACGGCACGAGGTAAACAATAATAGACAGCTATTCATTAGTTCCCATGAAACGCATTACACATTGTCCAGTGTGTGGTACACCAAACTAGAGATGATTTTAATTAATGTCAAATTTCAATAATTGGCTTGCTAAGTGAACCCATGCATGTTGGTATAGTGAACATACAATAAGCTATATATACATCTAAAAATACCTTACTACCGTATAGCAGCGTATACGGAACAATGATTAATACACTTCTATTACGGAGTAGGGTGTACATACCTTTCAGCTTGATCGCTTCTTTGAAATAATCACTCAAAAGAGATGAGTTTGAAACGGGTAATGTAGCACAAGTTATAAAAGAGATTTTCTTATCGTTGATACATGGTTCACTGGTTTTAGTTGGTTCCCCCTCCTCACTGCCGCTGCCTTCAGGTCGGCATTCATCCTGACCTTCGGTTGCAAAGAGCTCCGAACAAGCTTTATCTGCCATTAGCAGACATTTATTGCCAAGTTGCTCTGTAAGAGACATCCATCCATCTTGATCCTAAGCAATCATTAGATAACATGGAATGGAATAAGAGGATGGAAAGCGTGAATAGAACATACGCAAATATAACACTGAATATCAATTACCAAATGAGATACCTCTCCCCCTTACCTTAGGGTGTAGAGGGTCAATAAACCCTGTCAAGCCAGGGTATGAGGATAAGAGAGTAGAATACATGGTCACAAGCTCATCAGATGTCTTCCATTGACCAGTAGTTATCTCATACTTCTTCTTATCCTAACAAAGGACAAAAAAAGAAGATTACCTTCTATTATTACAACAGTACTGTGTCATAACAAAGATGCAGTGTTCTCTCTGTGTACATAAGTCCTAAAGTTGCCTTATTTTCAAAGTATGTCTATAATAAGAGTAGAGAACTGTTATTGTAAAACAGCTGATTTCGAACAGCAGCTGAAAATATTGGACAAGTTTTCAAAAAAAGGAGAGATAAGTTTCACTCACTCATCACTAGAACTACACTAAGTACAGTAAACTACTATAGTCTAATACAAAAAAAGGGGGTTGACCAAAATCAGCTGACTCCAATGACCACAAGAGTATACACTGTGTATAGATATATACATATATACTGTACTTACACTATCATACAGACCATCAGCTCCTATGTCTATGTACAGCAATATTTCCCTGTTCAATTCCAGGCCTGCCTGAGTAGTTGCTTCTCTTAATAACTCAAGTACCTGTTCAGGTTTATCTGCTGCCATTAAGTATGTCCCATTGGGTAATGTGGCACTACCTGATACCTAAAGAAAGAAAGAGAGAGAGAGAGAGAGAGAGAGAGAGAGAGAGAGAGAAAGAGAGAGAGAGAGAGAGAGAGAGAGAGTGGTGTGTGTGTGAGAGAGAAAGTAATGATAAAAACATCACTCTATATAAGTTCCAACACTATACAATCAGTACTCACTCCTTGCTTCATTGACAACTGCCTCCCAATCTCTTTATAGACACTAATAACGTGTTTGCTACCTTCAGTTATATCCATTGTTGGTGAGGGAGAAAGCAAGAAAGAGCGCATCTTCAGTTTACCGATCCCCTCCTGCCCACCACAAATAACCGCCATGATTGGAATAGGAGTGCTTAGCTTGCTGATCGGCTCATCAAATGTTTTAAGTAGATTCACAAAAGACGAGGAATCGGTGAGTTTAGATGAAGCAACAGCCATTAGACAAGAGAGAGCTGCTTGAGTCGAACCATTGAGAATACCTAGAATACACATAGAAAATAGCTGGCATACAGACATAAACAATACTAATATGTGATTATAGGTATATAATACAGTACATATAGCTATAAAAACATACATACACCAGGCCTCTTTATGATTATAAATACCATTACATCAGGCCTTTACTGATACCAATATATACTGGGTATAGATATACCATTAGACTGGGTGGCTGATAGCTGATCTATGATGTTGTCAGCTGTTGTTATCTGATCCACTGGTGAAATGCCCCTCAGTTTCTCTAAAACAAATTGAAGCAAACAAAAAAAAAAAATTGCTTATAAAACTAGAAGAACAAAATATCAAAAAATGTACATACAAAGAAATCAGGAAAAAATAGTACACAATACGGAACAATTTGGAAGGTTCTACAAACAATTAACCAGCAAAAAAAAAAGAATTAACGTAATATATTATAGAGTAATTAGAGTTACAGCATATAACCAATATTGCATACAAGGATAGACTATCCTGGCCTATTGTAAACGAGTTACAAATGGGTAACAAACCTATATACAAAGTAACAATTGACATCGAGCCAGTAACAATTCAACCAACCTTCGAAGTACTTCAATGATTCCAACGGATCAAGTGCAGGTTCTTGTTGTTCTTCTTCAGCCCCGTCTCC
>JAYJLX010020110.1:0-17361 GCA_036873525.1 Chalinula nematifera | reverse complement strand
CCGCGGCGTAATCGGCAAATGCGGCGTTTTGTCGGCCGCGTCGCCCGCGCCCGTGACGGCGCAGGTAATAAACATTTTTTTCTGCATAAAGAGGATTATACAGCAGAGGCGGGGGAACGGGCGTTGATCTGGGGCGCGGGCAAAGACACCTGCACACCCGGAGGAGCGGGCTAATACAGAGGAATGCCCAGGCGAATCGACATGGCCGAGGTGGACACCTTGAATTGATCTGCCAATTCTCTGAGACTGCGCCCGGGGTTGTCCGCCATAAACTTAAACAGCGCGGGATAGGGCATTAGAATTTCCGCCGCCAATTGGTTGGCCTCGGTTTCTTCCCTATTAGACAGCACCCCGCCGCGCAGAAAGGTGTTTTCGCGCAGCATGCCTTTGGGGGCGCGGTCAATCTGCTTGCGATGCAAAAGGTAGTGCGCCAGTTCGTGCGCCGCCGTAAAGCGCTGGCGTGTGGACGGCTCGCTCGCGTTTACCTGTATGGCGTATTCGCCATCGGCATGCTTGGCAATGACGCCGGAGACGTTGCTGGGAAGATACTCCTCCGACATGCTGACGTTGGGAATGTCTTCGCACAGTTCTTGCAAGTCAATAACGCTGCGCGGCATGCGCTTTTGCAACCGCTCAATTTTGCGCCACACATCGGGGTCGCGCTCTTCGGCCAGGGCAATGACATCAATCGTTTTCATTTTACGTTCCTCCCTAATCGGAATGGTTGGAATACTGCGCGTGAGAATCAAGCGACTCGAGTGTGCTTTCGCCGGCCGCAATGGCGCGCTTTTTCTTTTCGCTAGAATCCAGCGAGGCGAATCCTTTTTCGTAGGCCGCAAGGGCATTGTTTACCTTCTCGCCAACGATGATCTCCACGCGTTCTTCAATACGTTTATGAATTTTCTTTTCAATATCGTAAATGGTGCGAACCCCCATAATCGCCGCAAACCCGACGATTCCCGCAAACGCAAAGGCCAAAGAGCCCATTATCAGGTTATGCCACAGATCCGCCGTGCTGGCGCTGTTTGCCAGCATGTCAACAATGCCATTCATTTGCTGTTGCATCGCCGCTTGCGACAGGTCGCCAAATTGCGTTACAAACACGGTGTGCAACGCCGCGCGCGTTACTGTTACCGTCACAACCACCGCAGGCGCGACTTGGCCAACAGGCGCATCGGCATCGGCGCCCGCCCACGGCGCGGCAAGAGCGGAATTCGCCACGCAAAACGCGGCCAGGCAGAGCAACGTTTTTGACATAATTTTCATATTATAGCGCCTATCCCGCCTTTTTTCTCAGCCCTTTCGGCACGGAAAACACGATGTTTTCTTCTACCCCCGCCAACTCGCGCACGCGCACGCCGTTCAACGTCGCCCGCAGCGTTTGCACCAACTCTTGCACCAGCCCCTCGGGGGCCGATGCCCCCGCCGTTACCCCCACCGCGCGCGCGTCGGTTAGCCACTCCGAGCGCACATCCGCCGCCGTGTCTACCAAATAAGCCGCCGCGCCGCGCGTCCGCGCCACTTCGCACAATCGGTTGGAGTTGGAACTGGAGGGCGAGCCCACCACCAGCACCACATCGCAGTCGCCTGCCATGGCCTTCACCGCGTCTTGTCGGTTTTGCGTGGCGTAGCATATATCGCTTTTTTGCGGCGCGGCGATGTGCGAAAATCTGGCGCGCAGCGCGGCGATAATATCGGCAGTGTCGTCCACCGACAGCGTGGTTTGCGTGACGTAGGCCAGCCGCCGCTCGTCCGCCACTTGCAGTGTGACCACGTCCGCCGCGCACTCCACCAAATACACGCCATCGTCCGCTTGCCCCAGCGTTCCTTCCACCTCTGGGTGCCCCGCATGCCCCACCATCACAATCTCATAGCCCTTGCCGCGCAGGCGTTTCACCTCCGCATGCACTTTGGTCACCAACGGACAGGTGGCGTCATACACTTGCAGCCCTCGCCCGCGCGCCGCCATCCGCACCGCCTCTGACACGCCATGCGCCGAATACACCAAAATCGCGCCCTCTGGCACATCGGCGGGGTCTTCAATAAACCGCACGCCGCGGCGCTTGAAATCTTCCACTATGGTGCGATTATGCACAATCTCGTGCTTCACATACACGGGCGCACCGTGTTTTTCTAGCACCTGCGACACAATGGCGATGGCGCGCTCTACGCCCGCGCAAAAGCCGCGCGGCGTGGCCAGCAGCACGTTGGTATTGTCCGCCGCCCCCGCCGCCTCAGGCACTGCCGCCCCCCTCCGCATCCGCCGCCAGCAGCGCTTGCGCGCGCGCCACGCAGTTCTCGGCTGTAAAACCGAAATGCGAAAACAATTCCTCCGCGGGCGCGGAGGCGCCAAATGTTTCCATGCACACCGTCGCCACGCGCCGTACGCCTTGTGTTGCCGCCAGCGCCAGCCAGGGCACCGGGCTGGCTGCTTCAATGGCCAAAAGCGGCACAGCGGGCGGCAACACCGCGCGCCGCCACGCCGTATCCTGATGCAAAAACAACTCGGTACAAGGAAAAGACGCCACCGCCGCGGCAATGCCCTGCGCCGCCAGCGCTTCTTGCGTCGCCAGCGCCAGCGCCACCTCGGAGCCGCTCGCCGCCAACGTGAGTTGCCGCCGCCCGCCCGCCGCAACAGGCGCCTCCGACAGCACATATCCGCCGCGCGCGCACAGTCCCATCGCATCGCCGCTCACAGGCGGCAATGCCTGCCGCGACAGCGCCAACACCGCCGGCCGCCGCCGCGCAACTGCCAACTGCCAGCACTCGGCGGTCTCGGCCGCATCGCAGGGGCGGTACACGTCCAGCCCCGGAATCAAGCGCAGCGCCGCCAGATGTTCCACGGGCTGATGCGTGGGGCCATCCTCGCCCAGCCCGATAGAATCGTGCGTCATCACATGCACCACATGCGCGCCCATCATCGCCGCCAGCCGCAGCGCAGGGCGGCAATAATCGGAAAAGGCCAAAAAAGTTCCCGCATACGGCAGCAACCCGCCATGCAGAGCCAGCCCGTTCATAATCGCCGCCATGCCATGCTCGCGCACGCCATAATGCACATAGCCGCCGCCGTAATTATCCGCATGCAGCCGCGCCTGCCCAACATGCGTGTTGTTAGACCCCGTCAGATCCGCCGAACCGCCCAGCAATTCGGGCAACTGGGGCACAAGCGCCGACAATGCTCGCCCGCTCGCCTGCCGCGTGGCCATGCGCGCCGCCGCCGCATTGCCGCGCAGTTCTTCGCGCCATTCTTGCAATTTCGCGTCCCAGCCCTCTGGCAGTTCGCCCGCCATGCGTCGCAAAAATTCGCCGCCGCGCGCGTGCGCCGCCACGCGCGCTTCCCATTCGCGCGCCGCTTCGGCATGTTGCGTTCCCATGGCGCGCCACGCCGCCAGCACATCGGCGGGCGCTTCAAACGGTGCATCGCTCCACTCCAAAACCTCGCGCGCCGCCGCCACCTCGGCCTCTCCAAGCGGCGCGCCATGCGCGGCGGCGCTGCCTTGCTTGCCGGGCGCGCCCCAGCCAATCGTGGTGCGGCAGGCGATTAAAGACGGCGCATCGGAAGCGCGCGCCGCCGCCAGCGCGCGCAAAATGTCGCTGGCATCATGCCCGTCGCACCGTTCCACATGCCAGCCGCAGGCGGCAAATCTGGCGGGCGTGTCATCGCTGCAGGCAAGCACCGTATCGCCGTCAATGGAGATATGATTGTCGTCAAACAGCACGGTGAGTTTATGCAGACACATCGCCCCCGCAAAAGACACCGCCTCATGCGAAATACCCTCCATCAAACAACCATCGCCCGCAATCGCCCATGTGCGATGATCGCACAACTCCTCGCCAAATTCCGCCGCCAGACGTCGCTCGGCCAGCGCCATTCCCACCGCGTTTGCCAACCCTTGCCCGAGCGGCCCTGTGGTGGTTTCAATGCCCGCTGCATGCCCAAATTCGGGATGTCCCGCCGCGCGCCCGCCCAATTGCCGAAAGCGCCGCAATTCGTCAATAGGCATGTCGGCATAGCCCGTCAGGTGCAGCAGCGCATACAGCAGCATGGAGCCATGCCCGGCCGATAGCACAAATCTATCGCGGTCCGCCCAGCGCGGCTGCGCGGCGCAGAATTTCAGATGATGTTCAAACAGCGCCGCGGCCACATCGGCCATGCCCATTGGCATGCCGGGATGCCCGGAGTTGGCGCGCTGCACCGCATCCATCGCCAGCGCCCGCAACGCATTGGCGAGCCGGCGCGGCAAAACAGCGCTCATGCGCCGCCCGTCTCCTTGTCGCCCCGCAAATAGCGCTCGGCCAGCGCCACCGCCGCCGCCGCCACAACCGCCTTGCACACATCGCCAAACCAAAACGGCGCCACGCCCAGCGCCAGCGCCTTGTTCCAATCGTCAAACAACACCGCCATCCACAGCGCGCCGCACAAAAAGATGGTGACAATGCCCATCAACGCCGCGCCAAAATAGGCGGCAAACCGCGCCCAAACAAGATCAGGCGCGATGCGCGCCCGCGCCAACCGCGCCAAAAACGCAACCGCAGTGGCGCCCGCCAAAAAGCCCAGCAAAAAGCCGCCTGTTGGCCCCGCAAAATAGGCCGCCCCGCCGCCGCCCGCAAACACGGGCGCGCCCGCCGCCCCCAGCGCCAGATAACCGATTATCGCGCCCGCCGCCACCGCGCCGCCGCCCGCCAGTGCCAGCAACGGCACCACCAGGGTTTGCAACGTCATTGGCACGGGATAAAACGGCACCTGAAATTTGGCTGAAGCCGTCAGCAGGCAAACGCCCGCGACAACCATCAGCGCGAACCGCGCCACGTCGGGCGCGCCTTTGTTGTTTTCCGCAATCATCAACTGCAAAATATGGCGCATGGCAAATCTCCAAACAGAAAAAAACGGCATTATAACAAAACCTAAAAGCAGCGCGCTTGACGACATCTTGCTCGGGTGTTTGGCTGGGAGATGGGATTCTCCCGTACAGCAACCAACCCCTGGAGTGGCAGGCGTCCACGCCTGCCATGCGGCAACAGACAGGCGCGCAACAGCGCCGATGGGCGCTCAACATCCAACAGGCGATTTTTGCAACATTTTCTTAGTATACATGGATCCTGCACACGCTGCCGCATGCCGTGCTAGTCTGCGAGGGGAATGTTTTTCACCCCAAGGGAGGGCATGGATTTAGCGGCATGACAAGCAATGCGACTGCATAACGGGCGCGGCGGTTTTGCTGGAGCGCAGGCGTCTCGCCTGCATTTTATGCGGTCGCCGCTAGGCGCATTTTTACACTGACAACTGTTACTGAGATCTGTCCGCTGTCCGCTGTCTGCTACAATGCCGCTTTTTTCTGGAGAGCAAAAAATGCAAATTGGCGAACAAATGCAGGATTTCACCCTGCCCGTTACCACCGATGCGGGCGCGGGCGAATGGACGCTGTCGGCGCATGCCGACAAAATTGTGGTGTTGTATTTTTACCCCAAAGACGACACGCCGGGCTGCACCATTGAGGGCAACGATTTTTCTGCCCTGCTAGACGATTTTACGGCGGCGGGCGCGGTGGTGCTGGGCGTGTCGCGCGATGGGCTGCGCTCGCACGACAAATTCCGCGCCAAATTCAACTACAAGCACCACTTGCTGGCCGATGCCGAAGCGCTGTTGTGCGAGCGCCTTGGTTTGCTGCAGCCCGGCACCATGTATGGCAAGCCCGTTACGCGTTTGTCGCGCAGCACGTTTGTGATTGCGCGCGGCGGCAAACTGGCGCATCAATGGCGCGACATAAAAGACGTATCAGGCCACGCCACCGAAGTGCTGGCGGCGGTGAAATCACTTAACTGATCTCAGTAACAGTTGCCAGAGGGCGGGCGGTGCGTGGCGTTTTTCGTGCTTGCCGTACCCTCGGGGTGGCGGCGCTGCCGTACAATCGCCCACCTGCAAGCAAACGATTGAGATAGATGACGTCAAGCGCGCTGCCCTTATCCCCCTCTCCGCCAGTGGTGTGGATTAGCCGCCCTGCCGCGCGCGCGGCATCGCTTGCGGCCGACATTGCCGCTTGCGGCATGCGGCCGTTGCTGCGTCCTGCCATGCATATTGAAGATATTGCGGGCGCGCGCGATGCGGCGGCGCGCCATGCCGCCCGCGCCGCCGATTTTGATGTGACAGTGTTTGTGAGCCGCGAGGCGGCGGCGCGGCTGGCGGCGGCGTTTGACGATGGCGCGGTCAGCGCGGGCGGCGGCAAATGCCCCGCGCTGGCGCTGGGCGCCGCCACCGCCGCCGCACTGCCGTCTGCGTATGCGCTGGCGCTGCCTGCCGCCGCCACGGGCGACAGCGCGCAGTTGCTGGCCAGTGCAGACTCGCTGTTTGCCGCTTGCCGCCGCGCAGCGATTGTGGGCGGCACCGACGAGCGAGACGCGCCGCCCGCGCCAGCCGTGGCCCGCGCCCTGCGCGCGCGCGGCATTGCGGTGGAAAATGTTATTTTGTATCGCCGCCGCCCCGCGCCCGTTGATGCGGAACTGAGCGCGCTGGGCGCGCGCGGCGGCATTCAGGCCGCCATCGCATTCAGCGGCGATAGTCTAAAATACATGCTGGCGATGACCGCGCCAAACAATCAATGGCTGCGCCGCGTGCCGTTGTTTGTGATTCACGCCAACATTGCGGCCGCAGCGGCGCGCTTGGGTTTTGCGCGCATAACCACCGCCGCCGCGCCTGTTCTGGCGCAAACCATTCGGCAGACAATCGCCGTCGCCCCTTGTCCTCTGGCGCCTGCCGCCGGCGCTTGTTGAATGTCTGCCCCCGTTTTGCTTATTGTGGCTAACGCGCCGTCTGACAACACGCGGCAATTGGCGCAGGCGACCTTGTGCGGCGCGCGGCATCCCGATTTGCAGGGGGCGGTGGCGGCGCGCTGGCTGCAGCCGTTGCAAGCCAGCGCCGATGATGTGCTGGCGGCGAGCGGCGTGATTATTGGCACCACCGAGAATTTCGGCGCCATGAGCGGGCAGATCAAGGATTTTTTTGAGCGCGTGTATTATCCGTGCATGGACAAAACCGCGGCGCTGCCGTGGGCGCTGTATATTCGGGCGGGAAAAGACGGCACGGGTACCAACCGCGGTGTGCATGCCATTGCGAGCGGCATGCGCTGGCGCGAAATGCAGCCGCCCTTGATTTTGCAGGGTACATGGCAAGAGGCCTTTTTGCCGCAATGCGAAGAACTGGGCATGACCATGGCCGCGCTGATTGGCTAGGAGAAGACGATTTTTTTGTGGCGGGGGCATGTCTGGAGCGCGGGCGTCTCGCCTGCATTCTATGACGCGCCGTTAGGCGCATGCTGGGTGGGGGCTAGTCTGCGGCGTTGGCGCGGGGTGATTGCGCAGGCGGGGACACCTGCGCTAGGGGGTAGGCGGCGGCGGACGTTGTATAATAGCGTTTTTTTGGGCGGCGCGTTGGGGGGGCTAGTCCGCTGGGGGGCTAGTCCGCTTTTTTGCTTTATCGGGGTTTTTTTGCCATGTCTCACGCCGCTTCTCCCTCTGCCGCGCCGGATTTTGTCGCCGCCGTGCCGCCCACTACCGCCCGCGTGGCGATTATTGGCGGTGGCGTGATGGGGTGCGCCCTCGCCTATCATTTGGTGCACGAGAGCTGGACCGACATTGTGCTTCTTGAAAAGGCCGAACTGACCTCCGGCTCCACTTGGCACGCGGCGGGGCAGGGTTCTTATAGCACTTCGCATTACGGCATTGGCAAATTTTGGTAACCGATGCGGTGCCCGAGTTTGCAAACCTTGAGCGCGAACTGCCCGTGGTGCGAGACGATAGCCAGGTGTCGGGCTATATCCGCATGGAGCAAAAAAGCGGGCTGATTGGCATTTATGAAAAGCAAAACGCCAAAGCCGTGTGGCTGGACGGCGCACCGTGGGAAGCGGAGCATGAGTTGTTTGAGCCCGACTACGAGCGCATTGCGCCGTGGCTGCAAGCGGCGTTTGAGCGCGTGCCCGTTTTGGCCGAGTTGGGCATAAAGCGCGCGGTGCATGGCGCTATTTCTCACCCGCCCGATGGCAATCCGCTGATTGGGCCGGCGCCTGGCTTGCGCAACTATTGGGTGTGCGCGGGCTGCCAAGTGGGGCTGGGCTGGGGGCCGGCGCTGACGCGCGAACTGGCGCAGTGGATGACGCGCGGCGAGGCCGACATCAACATGCGCGATTTGTCTCACGCACTTTTTGTACGACAGCGGGCGCATTGCCGTGGAGGCGACGGTGGCGCGGCTGGATGAAAGTACGTTTTATTTGGGTTGCGCGCCGTTTTTTGAACAGCGCTTGCTGGATTATCTAAACTTCGCGCGGGGCGAGGGCGAGGATGCGCAGGTTAAGAATCTGTCGGACAAGTGGGCGGCGCTGGCGATTAATGGGCCGGCGGCGCGCGATATTTTGCGGGAGTGCACTGACGCGCCGCTGGATAACGACGCTTTTGCGTGGATGCGTGCGCGCGAGATTGTGGTGGCCGGGCATGTTGTAACGGCGCTGCGCATGTCGTATGCGGGCGAGTTGGGGTGGGAGTTGCACGGCGAGCGCGCCGCCATTGCCGCCGCCTACGATGCGCTGATGGCGGCGGGCGCGGCGCATGGGGTGGTTAATTATGGCTTGTTTGCACTAAACTCGTTGCGCATGGAAAAGGGCTATGCGGGCGCGGCGGAACTGACGAATGAGGTGACGGCGCCTGAGGCGGATGTTATGCGCTTTGTGAAAATGGACAAGCCCGCGTTTGTCGGGCGGGCGGCGACCGAGCGCTGCGCCGCCGCGCCGCTGCGGTGGAAATTGGCCTATTTGGAGGTGGAGCAAGATGGCGATGCCGATGGCAACGGCAGCGAGGCGGTGTTGTTGGATGGCAAGCGGGTGGGGGTGGTCACTTCTATTGCTTATGGGCACCGAACAGGCAAGTTGCTGGCCTTTGCATACGTGCCGCCGCAGTTGGCGGCGGCGGGCAGCGAGATGCATATTAGCATTATGGGTGAGAATCGCCGCGCGGTGGCGCTGGGCGCGCCTGTTTATGATCCTGGCAATACTAAACCGAGAGGTTGACTATGAGTGATACCATGCGCGCTTTTTACCTGACCAGCCATGGCGGTTTGGACACGTTGCAACTGCGGACGGATGCGCCGCGTCCGGTGGCCGGGGCGGGCGAGGCGTTGATTCGCGTATTGGCCTGCGGCATGAACAACACCGACATCAACACGCGCGTGGGCTGGTATTCTAAGGCCGTGCAAGGGGCGACAGATGGCGCGGGCGGCGAGGCGGGGGCGGATGCGGACGCCACTTGGGGCGGCGCGCCCGTGGCGCTGCCGCGCATCCAGGGGGCGGATGTGTGCGGCATTGTGGAGGCGGTGGGGTGTGAGGCGGATGCGGGGTTGGTGGGCAAGCGCGTGCTGATTGATACCTGGCTGCGCGACTGGGCAGATTCGACCAACTTGGACAAAACGGGCTACTACGGCAGCGAGTGCGACGGCGGTTATGCCGAGTATACCAAGGTGGATGCGCGCAATGTGCATGTGGTGGAAAGCGATATGAGCGCGGCGGAGTTGGCGACTTTTGCGACGTCTTACAGCACCGCCGAGGGCATGTTAACTCGGGCGGGCGTGGGGGCTGGCGATACGGTGTTGATTACGGGCGCCTCGGGCGGCGTGGGCGGCGCGCTGATTCAACTGGCGCATCGGCGCGGCGCCAAAACAGTGGCCATGTGCGGACAGGATAAAGCGGCGCAGGTGCGGGCGCAAAATCCGCTGGCGGTGTTGCCGCGCGCGCCGAGCGATTTGCGCGCGGCGCTGCGCGATGCCATTGGCGTTGATTCTGTGAGTGTGGTGGCCGATGTGGTGGGCGGCGACATTTTTGCGGGCCTGATTGACGCGCTGGCGCGCGGCGGACGCTATGTGTGCTCTGGCGCCATTGCTGGCCCTATTGTGGGGCTGGACTTGCGTACGTTTTATCTGAACAACCTGTCTTTCTTTGGCTCCACCATCCTCCCCGTCGGCATTTTTGCTGATTTGGTGAAGTATATTGAGCGGGGGGAGATTAAACCTTTGCTGGCGGCGACATATCCGCTAGAACAACTGCCGCAAGCGCAGGAGGCCTTCGTACAGAAAAAACATGTGGGGAATATTGTGATTGAGGTGGCGGGGGCGTAGGGGACTGGTTGGATGGTCTACAAACTCGGGCGGCGGAGAGTATCGGATGGGCATCGCAGGCAGCACAGGAGTGCTGCCGCTCCGGATTGGGTGGTTTTTTGGGGTTAGGCGATTATGCGGGCGGCGCGGCGGAGGTAGGCGGGGTGGCGGGCGCTGGACCATGGCCATTGCTTAGGTGTTTGGCACAGGTTTGCCTTTACGGGGGTTGTGGTGGATGTGGGCGATGGCGTCGCGGCAGTGGGCGGCGTGTCTTATTTGGCGATCCCAGTATTGCGGCTGCCAGAGTGGCTGGGAGATGGGGATGCCCAGGACGCGCTGGTTTTGCAGGATCCATCTGCTGGCGTAAGTTTTCCATGGTCGCACAATCTGCACGAGCGGGGCGGCGGTTTGGATGAGGACGTGCAAGTGGTTTGGCATGATGCACCAGGCCAGCAGGGTATAGCAGCGGCCGTCTGCATTGAGCAACGTGTCTTGCATGGTTTGGGCGATGTCTGGGTGGCGAAGGATGCATGCGCCCATGCCCGCATCTAGCCAGTCGGCGATTTGCCCGTGGTGTTTCTGCTGCGGTTGCGCCAGTCTGGTTTGCGGGATGCTGTCGGCCAGGTTGAATGTGATGAATTGCACCGCGCCGCATGTCGTAATGCGGCGGGCGTTTGGCTCGGCGCTGTTTGGTCGCGGGTGGCGGATGGTGTTTCATGCTATGGGTGGCAGGCATAAGGGAGATTTTTAGCATGGATGGGAGATTGAACAGTGCCATAACATTCTGGACTTTGGGGGAGAAGTCTTTGCTGAAATGGCGGGGTTTCCAAGGCGAGCAGACCTCACACCTTTGAAGTGGAAAGGAGCACCCATGGCGAACATACACTGGCGGGGCTGGTCAGTTGTCATTCATGGCTGGGTCTGATGTGGTCGGGCCGGTTCGTTCTCTTACTCGGCGGGACGAAGAGCCATTGGATTTGTCGCGCTACACGGAGTCGCGGAGAGGCGTGATACAGTCGCGGCACGAGGCATTGATGCGCGTGAAGCGTCTCGTCCGGAACGGCTACGTGCTGGACGATGCCATTCGTGAGTCTGGCACATCCCGCTCCTCGTATTTCGGCTGGTCGCGCCACTTTCGGCGCTCGCATGGAAACCCGTGGTCTTTCTGCCGAAGAGTCGGGCTTTTGGGCATTTGATGGCGGAGTCCGAAGGGGAAGTGAAATCTGCCCAATCCGACAATGGCAGCGAGTTCAAGGCGGTGTTTGAGATCGCGCTGAAAGAACTGAATATTCCGCACCTGCTGATCCCGGCCGCGTCTCCCGCTTGGAACAACAAGGTGGAGAACACGAACAATCTGCCGCGGATCCGGTGCATCAACTCCGGCCTGGACAAAGTGGAGACGATTGAGGAACTCAACGACAAACGCCAACGAGAGGCGTTTGTCTACAATCACACGCCCAGCGACTACCTGCCGCTGGCGCCCAAGGCCGCTTGGCGCGCCTCCGGGATCACACCTCGCGCCCTACTGGTTCCACTGCCTGCTCAACGGGAAAAAACCGACATCATCATCTCGTTCGCCCCCTACGAATTGGAGGGCTAGCCTATGAACCTAACCCCCGATTTTTCCGCACCAGATGGCTCAAGAAAGTCCACGATGATGATGGCAGTATCCACCACTACAACGACTTGTGAAAGTCGCGGTTTTCCTGTTTGAGCGAGGCGTCTGTGCCGAGCGCGTAGTGTTTGGACATGTCGTGCGAATACTTGGACGCTTCGGGTTTGCGCCCTAGTTCTTCGGCCATGGCGCGCAGGTGGTGCGGCGCGCCGCCGCAGCACACGCCCACAAACAAAATGTCGTTATCCACGCAGTCGCGCGCGAATTTGGCCATCTCAAACCGTGTGCACACAAACGGATCCAGCCCCACGGGGAAAGACCGCAACCCATCGGGTAAACAGCATTGCGGATGCGAATCGTGCAGCGACTGAAAAGACGGATGCGCGTCATCGGTGCGGTATGGCACGGGAATGCCCGCCACGGGTACGCTCACGGCGCGCCGCACTTCCAGCAACTGCGGCAGCATGGTGGCGGGGCCGCGGCAGCAATTCATGCCCACCACTGTCGCGCCCGCGTCAGCCAGCGCCTTGCACGATTCTGCTGGCCCCATGTTGTCGCGCAGTTCGCCCGTGGAATGCGTGACCACGTTCACCACCGTCTCCAAGCCAGCGGCCTGCGCCGATTTCAGCGCCAGCAGCGCTTCTCCATGCCAAGAAAACGTTTCCAAAAGCATGAAGTCCACGCCCGCTTCCGCCGCCCAGCCCACTTGCTCGTCAAACATGCGGCGGCACTCGTCGTGTGAGGCGGCGTCATCGGGCGAATACACGTTGGTGTTGCAGATGTTGCCCGCCACCAGCGTTTTGCCAGACGCGTCTTCGGCCGCCGCTTCTTTTGCCAACCGCAGCGCTTCTTTTTGCAGTGGTTCAATCAGTGCTTCTTTGCCAATCAGGCGCATTTTTTCGCGGTGCGCGTAGTAGGTGAAGGCCACCATCACGTCGCTGCCCGCCCGCAAAAAATCGCGGTGCAACTGCGCCACCGCCTCGGGGTGGTCCAGCACCACCTCTGGCACAAACCCGCCCGCTTGCAGGTAGCCGCGCCGCTCCAATTCAAACAAGTAGCCCTCGGCGCACAGCACCGCGCCTTTATTCAATCTGTCTTGCAAAATGCCCATGATGGATGCCTCCGTGAAAAAAGAAAAAACAGTATTTTACACCTGCCCGCCGTTTTTTGTGTTTTTTTGCCAAGAAAAAAATCGCAAAAATCGCCTATCGTGAAAATCCGAGACGGGTGGGAGCGCCTAGCGGCGCTGTTGCGCGCCTGTACGCGCGCGCTTGGAGTATTGGACGCCTGCCACTCCGAGGGGTGTAAGGCGGCGGTCTAAGCCATCCGTAGCAATTCGTTAATGCCCGTTTTGGCGCGGGTTTTGGCGTCTACTTTTTTCACAATCACGGCGCAAGCCAGCGAATAGGCGCCGCTGGTGGCAGGCAGGGAACCCGGCACCACCACGCTACCGGGCGGGACGTGGCCATACGTAACCTCGCCGCTTTCGCGGTCGTAAATGCGGGTGCTTTGCCCGATAAACACGCCCATAGACAGCACCGCGCCGCGCCCCACAATCACGCCTTCCACCACCTCGGAGCGCGCGCCAATAAAGCAATCGTCTTCAATAATGGTGGGCGCCGCCTGCAACGGTTCCAGCACACCGCCAATGCCCACGCCGCCCGACAGATGCACATTTTTGCCGATTTGCGCGCAGGAGCCCACCGTGGCCCAGGTGTCTACCATGGTGCCGCTGTCCACAAACGCGCCAATATTGACATAGCACGGCATCAGCACCACATCGCGCCCAATGTGCGCGCCCGCGCGCACGGCGGCGGGCGGCACAATGCGGCTGCCGTCCGCGGCAAAACGCGCCGCATCGTAGTGCGCGTATTTCATCGGCGCTTTGTCGTAGGCGGGCGTGGCGCCGTGCGCGATGGGCGCGTTGTCGCGCAGGCGAAAAGACAATAGCACCGCCTTTTTCAGCCATTCGTGCACCGTCCAGCCGCCATTGGCATTCGGGCTTGCCACGCGGCGCTCACCGCTATCCAGCGCCGCCAGCGCGGCATCCACCGCATCTCGCACCTCAGGCTCGGCGCTGGCGGGGGTGATGGCCGCGCGCCGCTCAAAGGCCGCATCAATGACATTTTGCAATTGCGAATAATCGCTGTTTGACATGAGAATTCTCCAAAAAAAACGCGCCGCCCGCATGGGTTGCGGCGCGGCAACAACGGTATTATACCCTGCCTGTCAGACGACAGATCTCAGTGAACAGTGCCATCATCATCTCGTTCGGCCCCTACCAATTGGAGGGATAGCCTATGAGCCTACTAGCCGATTTCCTCCCCACGGGCGCATCCGTCAGTCCAGAATGTAAATGGCAGTATCCAAAATCGCGGATGCTCGTGCTATAATGCGCTTTTTTCTTGAAAAAATCCGTTGAATGAGCGCCTATCTGCGTTATTTGGAAAGCGAGTTGCCCAAACCGCGCCCCTCAGACGACGCGCCGCTGGCGCTGGATCTGTTCGCGGGCTGCGGCGGTTTGGCGCTGGGATTTGAGGCGGCGGGCTTTCGCACCATCGGGTATGAAAAATTGCGCGATGCTTCCTCGTCTTATTCTTCCAACCTGCATGGCGATTGTCGCTGCGGCATTCTCGCCACGCACACGTGTTTTGACGTTGTGCCTGATATTATCATCGGCGGGCCGCCGTGCCAGCCGTTTAGCGTTGGCGGTTTGCAGCGCGGACATGACGATCCGCGCGACGGTTTTCCCGTGTTTTTGGCGGCGGTTGAGCGCTTCACGCCCAAAATCGCGCTGTTTGAAAATGTGCGCGGCATGTTGTACAAAGGGCGGCAGTATCTAGACAAGATCATTGAGCGCTTTCGCCAACTGCATTATCAGGTAGACATTGAGTTGCTAAACGCCGTTCATTACGGCGTGCCGCAAAACCGCGAGCGCCTGTTTGTCGTCGCGCACAAGGGCGTATGGCGCCCGCCGCAGCCGATGCAAAGAAAACCGTTTACCGCCGAAGACGCAATGGGCGATCTGGCGCGGGAGTTGCCGCCCAATGCCAAATTTCTGACGGCGAGCATGGATCGCTATGTGGCCAATTATGAAAAGGCGTCTTTTTGCAAAATTCCCAGAGATTTGCATATGGACAGGCCGTCTCGCACGGTGACTTGCCGCAATTTGCACAGCCCAACGGGCGACATGATGCGGATTCGTCTGCCAGATGGGCGGCGGCGGCGTTTGACTGTGCGCGAAGGCGCGCGCATTCAGAGTTTTCCCGATTGGTTTCAATTCGCGGGTTTGGAAGGCGGGCAATTCAACCAAATTGGCAATGCAGTGCCGCCGCTTTTGGCAAAAGCCATCGCGCGACCTGTGATGGAATGCTATCTGGGCATCACGCGCACTCAGGATGAAATTGCCGCGCGGCATGCATCGCTTGCGCGGCAAGGCGCGCTGCTCCAACACTGATTTTGTGTTACAATAATCTTTATGGTTGCAAAAACACCAAGGCAAAGCGCGCCAATCGCAAAAAGCGCCACGTCCCGCCTAGGCGGTCGGATAGGGCTATGAGCGGGCAAAGAGAATTGGAAGATCGGTTGGCGCGGCATTTTGCCAGCGCGCAACCCTCGGAGCGGTGGGCGATGTACCGCATTATCGCCCCGATGGTGGATTTTGCCAATGAAACGCTGGGATTGACGGCGTATTTTGAGCATAATCAAACCAGCCAGCATCGCACGTCGCAGTCGGTGGATATTGCGTTGTTGCAGGGAAAGCGTCCTGTGGCGATGATTGAAGCAAAGCGCGTGGACAGGCGCATCAGTTCCAACCAGTTGAAAAAATATCTCGCCGATGTTGGCGAGGATGTTCGGGGCGCTGTGACAAACGGCGGCTACTGGATTCTTTGCTTGGGCGGGCGGCATCTGTCTGTGTCCATCTGGGATGCGGATGCGCGGCGCGTGAAAAGTGGTGCCGTGGCAACGGTTGTCGCTTTTTTGCGCGGCGAAGTCGCTACTGATGGGCAGTGGAGCGAGGGCGCTGTCGTCGCACCCGCCGCACTCAGGCCGATTAAGCAGAAAAAAGCCGAAAGCGCGCAGAAAGAAAACACCACGATGTTTCCTGTTTGCGATTGGGAGGGATGCGCCACGCAGATTGAATTGTTGAAAGACAACACGACGCCCGCAGACAGAGAATTTTTGCGCGCACTGCTTGCTTCATTAAAGCGCGTTCATGGAAATGCGCGCATGCCAAAAGGATGCCGCTGGGAATTCAATTCCAAAAAAAGCGAGTCCACCCGAGTGGCATTCAGAGACGATAGAATCGCCAACAAACAGCGGTGGCGCGCTGGGCGGATTGAATTTGACGCCAAAGGTTTTCTCGATATACTGGTGGCGACGCGCATCGTTGATGCCGCGCCCGCGTTGGAGAAAATCTGCACTTCGGTTGAGCACGACAAGGGTCCGCACATGAGATATTTCTCTGTTGAAAATGAAGACGCTGTCGAGTTTGGCAGCGCCCTCGGCAAGGTTTTGTTTCAAACTGAGCAAAGCGAGATCTAGCAGGCAAGCGCCGCGGCATGAACAGTAGTGGCGCGGACGCGATGGCTATTGGCGGTGGCAGAAAACAGGTCGGTCGCTTGCAGCGATTCTGTGGCGAGTTGGCAGTAGGCGGGGTTGAGTTCTATGCCAATGGCGCGGCGGCGCGCGCGCAGGGCGGCGCGCAGGGTGGTGCCGGATCCCATGAAAGGGTCAAGCACCGTGTCGCCCTCTTGCGTAAACAGGCGAATGAACCAGGCGGGCAGGGTTTCGGGAAAGGCGGCGCTGTGCTTTTTGTTGCCGCATTCGGTGGCCAGGTGCAGCACATTGGTGGGGTAGGCCAAATCGCGCCCTAGCCAGTTGGCGACGTTTTTGCCAAAACCGCTGCTGGTGGCGGCGGCGCTGCGGGTGCGATCTGCCGCCGACAGATTTTTGAGGCGCGACTCTTTCCAGTCGCCCATCGGTTGCATGACGGCTTGCTGGTGCATGGCAAAAACGCGGTTTTTGTTGAACTGCAACAGGCGCTCCCAGGCGTCGCGAAAGCGGTTTGGCCATTTGCCGGGGTAGCAGTTCTTTTTGTGCCAGATGAATTCTTCGGTCCACAGCCAGCCCTGCCGCCGCAGCGCCAGAATCAGTTCCAGCACATACACGCTGCGCTCGCCTTGTTCGGCGTGTTCTTTGATATTGAGCATGAAGGTGCCGCGCGGATGCAAAACGCGCAGAAGTTGCTGCGCTATGGGCAAAAACCAATCTACATAGTCGGCGGCAGCAATGCCGCCATAATCGCTTTTGCGGCGCTGCGCGTACGGCGGCGATGTAAAAACCAGATGCACTGAGTTGTCGGGCAGGCAACGCAGGTGTTGGGCGCAGTCGCCCGCGATAATGCGGCACTCGCCGCTGTCGCTAATCTCGCTCATGCGCGCTCATGGATAAGTGTTTTCATGGTTGAGTTTTCTTGCCGACCCAGAGGCGACGGTTAACCGTATTATACCCTACACGCCACGGCTTGGGTAGCCGCGCCCTCTTGTTGCAACGCGGCGCGCCAGTGTTGCAATTTGTCGGCAAAGGGCATGGCGGCGTAGGCGGGGCTGGT
>JAYJLX010019999.1:0-17362 GCA_036873525.1 Chalinula nematifera | reverse complement strand
CACTTGATAATTACCAGAACGACACCAATTCAATTAACTATTAATAAAATGAAACTATTAATAAAATGACTGTACACATACACAAGTGTTAACGTTAAAATACTTTGTTAATTAAAAAGTGATAAATTTTTATGTCAAAGGAAATGGCAAGTTTTTTTTGTCTTGAAGGAACTGATGCTTGACTCTTGCTGTGTGCAAGAATTTGTTATGTTAAATGCCCTTTTTAAGAAAATACTGATGGTCTTGTAACAAGTGTACAAATGTGCCTGGAAAATTTTTTATGCCTTGTAAAGATATGATGGCTAGATGACAAATTTGGGGTGAACACTCATGAATTGCCTAGTCTTCTGCCTACTGAGGAGAAACCTGAAGCATTTTTGTGTGAAACAGCCAATTTTATATGAATGCTCTTGATTTCTACATCCATCGAAAGAGAAAAGGTTGAATATTACAGGACAATAGTACTTTATAATTTTTTTTGTTATAAACAATATGTAACATCCCTACTCGTTTGCATGCAAATTGTTGCAAAAATTCCATAGCTGTCTATTTCTGTCTATGTACTACCTGCAACCTTATTACTGAAATTACAATTATTATGTCCATTATATGGATCAGGGTAGAAAATCACTTTTTATGAGTGATATCTGTCACAGAGTTCCTCTACCACTAATAAGCATGTTTCTTCAAGCCTTCGTTAGCCAATATTTCTCATCCTGGGCTGGCATTATAATGGGGGGGGGGAAATTATTTGTTCACAGCTTATTAACAGCCATCACGGTGATTTTCAGGAGGCAGTATGACCCGAGAAACGATTGGTGTGGGTTCAAACCAAAAGAAAAGCAGATACATGGTGTTGTCTATGTAGTCACATGTGATCTAGTATGTACATATATACTGTATTTGATCGATTAAACGCCCGGGCGTTTATTTATTATAAAAGATTTTGAGGGCTGAAAATTAACTACAAGAAAAAAAAAAAAAAACGGAGCAGTCAGGGATCGAACCTGCGACCTTTCGCCCATGAGGCCAAGGTGTAGACCGCTTTGCCATCATAACATTTTGTATTGCATGAATTATATCACATCTTCATAAAAAACAGGCCGTTTATTTGAGGAGGGCGTTAAATACGGTATATTACATGAAATATAGGTGTTGTTGATCTTCTGGTAGAAACTGTCAACCACAAGCATCTCATGATTTGTGAATGTAAATCTAACTACTCAGAAAGAGTTGCTAGATATCAGCTGTTCGCAGCACTGTACAGAGCTGAGTATGAACAATTCCTATCGGTAAGTAGTGAATACTACGAAATATGTTTATTTCCATATTGTAAAAGCCAACCCAAACACATACGTATCTGCTAATTACTATACTGTTCATTATTTCTGATGTGGAGGAGGGAATATTCTACCCAAACTCCTAATCCTCCTCCCCCCCCCAAAAAAAATAACTTATTGAATGCTAATCAAGTGTCAAATGTTCCAAGCATACCGGCATTAAACTTGTTCCAAGCATACATTAAACTATTCTGATTATCATGCTCACCAAACTCATGTGGTAACTCATGAAATATTAGTGCAAGCATTGTACTCAGCCCCAGTGCTAGGCTCTGGGTTATGGCAGCACCCAGAGCTATCAAGTTGTTAATTGGGCAAGCCTGAACAAGCCCCACACTAGTGATAAATTTTAATTTCATATTTATTTATCTACGTGTATGTATCAGTGGACCGGGCCATCTACAGAGCAGGGGATCCCCATGGACTAATCAATTACGCATGGCCTTACACAAACAATGTGTGTATTATCTAAACTTTACAGAGAATGTTGAAAGGAGCCTGAAACAGCCTATGCTGTATTCCCAGTTTTCAGCAGATTGATTTAAAAAGACAGTTATGAAGGCTCGCCTCAATAATGCAATATACATTCGTCAAATTAGTAATTATGTGATTTATGTACTGGGATACACAGAGGTTACTGACTATCTGCATGTTTATAGAATGGATAGATTCTTACTAAACATTCGATAATGTTGAAAAATGTAACGGCATCCTTGTAATTTATTGAAATTTTACATAATTAGTTATTGTTATGTATACCGTATAGCCACATAATTTTGTCATCTCAATTTAACAGAATTAGAAATTGACGAAAAATTTTGACTGTGGGGCTATACGCTTGGTACATGTAACTTACAAAAATGTCTAGATTAAGCCCTGTTTCAAAATCACAATAAATTTGTGAATTTCTTTTTTTATATTCAAGTGATCGTAATTATATGTATTAATTTATGACATGGTTGACTGACGTGGCTGATTCGGGCTGTTCTGCTGGAGTAACTTACCTACTCATATACTCTGCTTTATTATTGTTGTATAGGACACTCATGTTGCTGGTCTCTGCATGTTAATAATAGTTTATCTGTGGTGGTGCCAAGGGGTAGTGGTAAAACACGGAACAGAACGAGACGCGGAATACTGAAGCGGACTAAAAATATGGAATAAATTAATTTTAATAAGATCGATTAAAATTGATTAAAATAATTAACAATACTCATTGAATAACATTGAATATTTTATTATATCAAATCATAACCAAAGCATTTTTTTCTGTTCAAAAAACACGGAGACCTAATTGTGAAAATATTGCCAATTTATGACAATCTAAGAGCTTTATTTTCACATCCTCTGGAACAGTGAACTGTAATGGTAACGCAGCTTGTAGGCACGCCAAATTAAGATGATAATGTGAGTTACTGGGAGTGGTTGGGATCTGTACTGAGCCATCAGGATGAACAAAAGGCCTTTGCTCAAGTCTGGAAACAATCAGATCAAGTGGAGGGAGAAGAGTACCTCCTGGAGAAGATCGAAAATTCTTTCAGCATCCTTGACACATTCGGTTGGTGATAAATTTCGCACAAAAAGGATCCTTTGAAAAGACATCTAGATGAAGTCACACTACTATACCCTCTATCAATTGATATAGAGGGAGCAGTCATGGGAGAAACGATTGAAATTGATGGCACACGTACACTTGATACAATTGTAGGTATGCCAGTGGCAAGGAGGGTTCAAGAGTGACAGAGGAAGTACCACCAACGGATATAGGAGCTTTCATGGGTGAAACAATTGAAATAGATGGCACACTTGATACAGTTGTGGGTATGTCAGTAGGCGTGGTCAAGGAGGCGGGTTCAAGAGTGATAGACGAAGTACTTCCAATGGATATAGAAGGAGCTTTCATGGGTGAAACAATTGAAATCGATGGTGCTGATGTCGTTACAGGTAAAACACTTGATGCTGTATTTTGTGATGGCACAGCTGCTGCAGACGAGTTCAGTCACTGATGAGGTTTGTTGTTTCTGTGGCGAAGGTACTGTAAACTTTGTTTTTTTATAGCAGATGAACCAGTAAAGTGAACTGCTGATTTTCTTTGTCGTTTATAGTGACCAGGTTTACAACCTGTGTTTTCATACTCTTGAACTCTGTGATAGCTTCCACAAGCTTGGCTCCAGATTTGTACGAGAAAACCAGCTAAGTAAGGAAGATAGCATTCCACATGATTCAGCAGAAGCGATGACCTGTGAGCACATGGACTTGCTCTTGTAGTTGATACAGTCGCAAGTATATTTACCTCCTTTAACAGCTGTGACAATATGTGGTTTGTGTGGAGTACTGGTACTCGCCACCATCTTTCCATTAGGCATACCAGGGATGTTGGAAACAAAATTACGATGAATCAGAGTACTGGCTTTCTCCCACATTGACTTGTATATGATAGATAAACCACTGTCTTCAAAAGATACTGAGAGGGGAGGGATATTTTCTAAGTGGGAGTGGCTCGATTCACTAACTGAAAGGTTCCTGACTGCAGGACGAACATCCACTTGTTGAATCTTCTTCAAAGCTTTCTGTTTAGCTGGCAAAGAAGTTATTATCCAAGTTCTTGGATTCTGCTAAAGATCCGAGTAAAGTGGTAGCACCCGATAAGGCCCATTTCCTAAAGTAAATGTTCTTTATAAAGGTGTATAAAGTATAATAGATGGATAGCATTTTGGAATTGGAGTGAGAAAGCATTTCCAATGGCTTTTTCCCCGTCACTTCCAAAAGCCAATAATTTGATCAATTTTGGACAAGGCCCAACCATTCCTGAGGCCAAAGCATGAGTTCTTCTGCTCTGGTGAATTAAAGCAGGACCGATCATTACAGGTGGTTTACCAGTGGCCTGCTCATCAAGTAGAAGTTGTCTATATGTGGTGATTGTTACCAAAAAGTCGCCAAGGTTGAATGTGGCATCTACACCAAATATACTGAAGTGAGATTCATTATAGCAAAACCGTTCCAAATCTTTCAGCTGAGAATCATAGCATAACAAACACATGGCTTCTGGGGCTCCTACAACAGTTCGAATAAAAGGAAGTGATTTAGATTGTTCCCTTTTACATTTCTCCATAACGCAAAATAGGGTATCTTTTTCACTAACATTACGTTTCTCCTGCTTCCGTGCATTACAGATTTGTTGACGATTGCGTGGCACCGAGCCACATGACTGAATCTCCTTCACATCTCCATTTAGCTTATTGAATAGTTCATTCGGAGAGGTAGCAAATGCTTCTGCTTTGATTTTCTTTTGCACACTGGACTTAGTACGTGCATATGGTGTAGACAAGCGCTTTTTACTGTTCCCATGGGGAGAATCAACTACTGGATGTTCCTCATTGTCGAATTGGTACTGCAATAGGCAATCGTTCCCCTTTAAATCTGTTATGAAAAAAAGAGCTTAATATAATGTGGTCACAACAATCATTAATTAAATATATGATTTAAGAATAAATATGTATTCAATAACATATATGTAATGCCAAGATTAGCTGAAGGAGTCTCATCATTATTGATGTCTTGACCTGCCATTTTGTACAATCTAGCTCTACATGTTTCAACTATAACAATATAAATTGAAGTATCCTTTCACCAGCTAGACTGACTTACCATGTCTCTATGAGTCACTGTATGAGTAAAATGAGAGTTTTGGTTAAGGCGTTAAGCTAGCCGGAGTGCTTGCTCATTAGAGAGTCCCACATACACTTCAGCAGACACAGTTTTGAAGAATGGTTCTTAACCAAGCTGTGACTTTGCCATAAATGTGTGCAATCCTCCCAGTACCTCAAACTTGTACACATTCTGATGAAAATTGGAACAGTTTGAGACATCACGACAAAGAACTGCCAACGGTGCTGCACCAGGTCCACATGGATCTTTCATTATATTCTCTTTCATCATGTTCTCTTTTAGGCTGCGAATGATGAGTAGATCTGGCTCCCTCAAAAGTCGTGTCTCCCTGGGTGGTTTTACGAGTTGTTATGCTCAAAACTAAAGAATATAAAAAAGGCATTAATATTGATCCTGGCAGTATACAAGTGCATTGTACTATAGGAAGGCACTCATCAAAGGGGCTTGCTCTTAATCGGCATGTATGGTTTCCCCAAAGCAGTCTACCATTCTTTTTTTTTTTGCATGGACCAAAATAATGGGTAGGTGGTTCTTTTGCTCTACAGCCTTTACTTTTCTTAAGTGACATAGATTGATAGCTTAGCTATGTCATTTGGCCTGATTAATGTTTTGCCTACTGTTTATATATACGTTTTTCATCCCTACAATGGCGTTTACTAAAGTGTGTGGAAAGCGGTAAGCCGAATAGTCACCGAAAGTTATAAACAAAACATTAGCACATTATGTGCATGTGCAATGCAATAATTATTAATAATATGATATTTGTGTACCGATTCTTTTTTGCTCAATAATGTCATCTGCTGTTTCCGCTATGAGCTTCTTGTTTTTCTTTGGAGGAGGTGATGATGATACAGGGTTAAAATCGCGACCATTACAGGGAGTGGATTGTGCCAAACAATAAGGTTAATAGCCTGACAGAAAAAGAGCTTGAACATTCCAAAATAGCTCCAATTTTAATTTCTCAAATGCCTCATGAATCTGACAGCTAATGATGTTTAAAGAATCAGAAGCCAGATTAAGAAGTGTGATTCAGTTCAAAGGCAACAATGGCTCATTGATCGATTAAATGAACAAAGCCATTTCGTCAACAGCCAGTTGGTTGTTATGTAGCAGGTATGGCTGTCTGCAAATCTGCACGGTGTACCACTTTAGCGGTGTCGAGTAAACGGATTAATGGAATTCTTTCCTCAATTAAACAAGGACAGGTATGTTTTTGTCGATCGGTTTTTGTTTGTATCTCGCGAGACTATAGCAGTGCATGGTGCCTCATGCATACTAGATATAATTGAAATTATAGCGAAAAAAAAATAATTAGCACTTGGTTATTCAGGTTAATTTTTTTTAATTATGTAGGAGACTAGCATGGAAATAAAGGAAAGAGAAGGCCTGCTACAAGATGCTAATGCGTGGATGAATAGGTATTTTTATTTACTGGGAGATCGCATGCCACACAACAATCGTTTTCATCTCCCAATCTTTGTATACCAACAATATAAAGATGATATGACAAAAAAAGGTTACAAAGAAGATGAAATTGTTTCATTGAGGGAATAATGACTTCCCAAATTTATGTTACACATGCATTTTATATAGATCTATCAGTTTTGAACACATCTTATCACTCAACATGTAGCCCAATTGTTTTTCCCTTTATTTGACTGTATTATACTAGGAGGATAGATTTGCCAAATGTGATATATGTGTAAAAGTGAAAAAGGAACACCAGTACAGGGAGAATTGTAGGCAAAACTTGAGGAGCAGCTTGATCTAGTTAGTTTGGTTTGTGGCAAAAACACATGTATACACATATGTGACTGACAATCAGTTGCTTATACTTAATTCACACAAGTTATTTCACATGCATGCATGTGAAAGAGCGACAGAAATATCAGTCATCGGGAAAACCAAAGCCAGAAAAGTATGTAACCATCATCATACATGGTATCGATCAAGCAAAGACAAACACGAAGGTTATCTCGAAATCTACAAGTGGTTTATGGTTTTAGAACACACGTCTCTGGTGCTCTGGTTCATCCACATGGTAAACTGGCCTTTTGCTTTGTGGACTTACTACAATGGCCTCACGACAGTAATCTCACTATTTCACTGCTGATAACTTTTCAAAGAAAACCAGTTACCCGAGGTTTTGTATTTACAACTGGATAACACGTCTCAGAGAAATAAAACTGGATTTTGTGCCATTCTAGTGCAATTGAAAATTTTCAAGGAAGCAAACTGCAGGCAGTTTACAAATGCATGCATGTATGTACAACTCCATAATGTTTTATATACATGTAGGTTCGTATGTCCTGTTGGTCACACACATGATATTTAGCAAAGTCTCAACCGAGATCAAAAGATGTGGTAGTGAGTGTTTACCAGGTTAAAATAAAGTTAATTATGTTAGTACATGTAATTGTATAGTATATAATATAATATATTATATGTATTGCAAATGCATGTAATGAACTTTAAATTTATGCCACCAGCGAAGCACCTTTTAAATATGAACTGAAATGCAGTAGTTGCATAAAGCTATAGGTTTTCAATATACTAGCTCAAGGGTTACTAACACACAATAAGATCAAATCTTAGTTTAATCTTTTGCGTTTACGTAAATTAATTGATATAGCTTAGGACTGTAGCTATGTTGTTTTCTCTGAGTTTAATTAATTGTGCCATGTGCTACAGATTAGTTTTATGTGTCCCTTTTGCATATAGATTTGCTTGATGTGATTAAGAAAAGCAGCTCCAAATTCACAGTTGCTAGATGGTGTATGGGACTTTCAGAGTTGGATGTCTCCGATGTTAGAAAATCATTCAAAACGCTTGCATTTGCTATAATAATGTTTATGTATCTGTTTGTTTAAGCTATATACATACTAAATGTCACAGATTCACACTAAATACCATAGGCAAAGCAGAACATCATTATAGCGTTTTTGTGACATGCCTTGGGACATATTGCTGGATTACAACTACTGAAAGTTTGCAACCAATTAAGTTGTTCATTTTAAAATTACTGCTATTGTTTTTATAGATTCATCCGACTATTGATTCTGTAGTTACCCCATCATCTGCAAAACTAGACATGCAACGTCTTTTGCAAGATCTCCGCAAGTATTAACCATGGGTGAAATCATTGTCTTGGAAATGGTGGGAATCTGCCAATTCTAACTTAGCAGCCCTGGACTCAGCAAAAGCTTTGCCATCCCCAACTCTGTGATCGTGCTATTGAAGCAGAGAATATCAGGAAGAGTACACCAGCAGTCGAGATCAACTCCGATACAGCATGAATTATAGATAAAGAAACTGAAGTGTTAAAAAAGGTCAGACACGCCATGTATGTAGTGTATCATTATTTATGTCTGTAGACAATTATGCACTTTATCAATGATTTATGCGTACTTTGTTAGTAGTATTGTAACTCAGCGATTGTTTTAAAGAAAACGAGAAGTGGTGGTTATAAAAGTAAAAATTCTAGTGATAGGCCTTCCTTAATTTAAGTGAGTAGTACTTCACATGGTAAGATATACGCTGGGAGAAACAACCATCAGGAGCAACTTACAGCTACCACGATGTAGGTTTTAAATAGTGCGTAGCCAGCCCCTCCTATTCCTGTGGGGAGGGTCTGGCATATCGTTTCTGTTCTGGATCACCAAAAGTTGGTGGTCCCGTAATCTCCCGCATTTTCTGGTATTCAACAGAAATCACGTGAGTATGGGTAACTTCTTGCAATTCGATCGCGATATCTCGCGACACAGCTGAATCATATCATCATGGCTGCTCCGTCTTCTTCTTTTTGTATCAGTATGTTGTCTCTGCGAAGCAGAATTGTTAAGCAGAACACAGAAAGCGAAAACGCTGCTTTTCTGGGCAGTAATAATTGTTTTGTCTTGGATAACATTTTGTTTTTATACCACAAGTTAATCTTGCCCTTCAATCCTTCAAAGCAGCTTGGAATGTACACCCTTTGTCAACAGAAAACCACAAGTCACCTCTTCAGCTGTATCACGCGTATACAGGGAAGCTCGCTGTTTGATGACAGACATTGATCCATTAGTGTATGGTCTTACTGATGATAAAGAAAGTGATAGTCCTGATGAAGTAATTGTGAATATCCCGTTAAGCCAAAACAGTTTTCAACAGTATCCCTCTTGAGACGATCAGTTTACACTGTTAATTCACTATTTCAATTGATGCAAAATGATGGTCTTCTTTAATATAATGGTACTTATTTTTTATTTGTTTATCAATATTTTATTATAACGACACCCACTGTTTAAAAACATGTATATTATACATACATTACATGCTCATTGTTTTTACCTCCAGTAAGCATCGACCACAGGGAGGGTCAATCACTTATACAATGAATGACTCAGTTAATTCAGTACTAACTCGTAAAGGTTTATGAGTATGATCAGTTTATATAATCATATACAGTAGCCTACGTCTGGTTGATAGCTATACTGGACGTAGAGAGAAACTTGAGGCCGATTCTACTAAGAACTTTAGTGGATTAATTTTTTTATAAACTATTCATTTGAGTTATGTATATATAATTATAAACAATTTGAGATCAAGATTCTTTTTATAGATATACTGAAAATATTTATAAGTAAGAGGTCCCGCTATAAATAAGAGGCTCCTATTTATAACTAAATAAGAGGCTTGTATGATAAGTCCTATTCATAGGTGCGAGGCTCCTATTTATAAAAGGTTTCCATTCATAAATAAACACTGTAGTGAAATTATTGTTGTGTGTACTGCAAGTGGCCTTTTGGCACCCCATAGATATACTTGCCTCTGTCAAAGCTTTAACTACAACCATACTTTTCTTATCTAATTACGGACACACAGGGATGCCATTTTTCACCACGCCTCATTATCGACCCGTTTGGGCTTTGGTGATCCAACTGATGGATGCATTAGAGCAAGGTCAATTGAAGGGACAAAAATTGAATCTTCGAAGCTTACTCACAAAAGCAGAACTCAAGCAACAGCTCCAATTCGAACTTTAAGTCCGGATGAACAAAGTCAGGTGCGGTCAGGGGCGGACCTAGAACTTAGGTTTAATATGGGATTTTTTTCTGAATATTTTTTGAAATTCAGCACCCCAAATAATCACTTTTTCACAGTTTACACAGCTGTTTGTGCAAAATTTGCATTATGAATAACATTAAAATTCACCTATCACTTTTTACAATAACAAAGTACTAAATAAACAATGACTAAAAACTTTTGGGGGGGCCTGGCCCCCCCTAGATCCGCCCCTGACGATGGTCCTTGAAAAGAAAATAACATTAAATGAAATGAAGGAAGTGAGGTCACGTATGAAATCTGAGAAAAGCTTTTTGCAAACTCGTCAATGTGGAATCATGGGCTGCTGCTAAGGCCTATCTATGCATCAGAAGACCAGCTGCAAAAGTTTGTTGAGTGTGACTTAAAGTGAGGCATTCCAAAGCTGTTTCTTGACTTTTGTCAAAGAGAATCATGCTGTTTCATCAAATCAATCTGCAGATCTCATCACCTTAGACGCCAACTCTAGCAATCGATCTATCTAATGCAAGTCAAATAATAGTGGTGAGCGAATTCGAATTCAGCAACCATCTTTTAATGGTGCAGACTTGGCCATTAAGGATTTGGAGGTAATTTGATGTTGCTATAATACTCTATTCTTAGCGAAAGTGAAATTGAGAGTATTGCCTACACTCTGAAGGAAGTCAACACAGGGAAAGGTCTGTATAATGCTCTGTTCCACTAGTATCTTGTCTCCAGTCACACAAGTATGCATTAGATTGTTGTGAATGTCTTTTAATACCTGACAAAAGCATTACAAGAGGTTTGTTAAATTTTTTTTAAACACTATAATGCATTATTTTATTTGTTTACTACATACAGGGATATACGGCAACAAATCTATGATTGATTGTATGGGGTAGCAGGAATAGGCTATAAATGGTTAACCTTTTGATCCTGAAGAACCGTGACAATTTTATCACAGCTGTGTCTCAGGAAGAAGTATTTGATTCTCTCATTTTTGCGGTCAGGCGTTAGACTACACAGGCAAAAGTATTGCTTTATTCCTTTACTATATCTGCTGTATGGTTGATATGTATGACTAAATGTATGTTGTTACGTGCACATGTGCAGCTAGAGCACTATAGGTCAAAGTCTATGGGCAAGTGCATTCACAAATGCACACGTGTTCTTCTACAAACACATGCATGAGGATCAGGAAGGAAGAGTGAAGATCCGACTGATTTTTTTGCTCAGAGACTGTATTACATTTTCTGTTTTTGCTCAGAGTAATGGCTATGTCAGGCTCTCCTAAGCGCAAAGAAAATACCACGAAGGTGAGTGGCTCCTCGCACGCCGATCATTATAGCAGTTGTCGAATCACATAATTATTTTTTTTGACTACAGCAATATTGAAATACTTATAGTGCCAGTACAACCCAGTCTGCCCTTAGTGGCCAATTATTATTAGGTTTCTTGCATTTAGCCATGCATTCTAATAATGATATATTATATAGTCTGGGATGCTCCACCCATTTACCTTCTCGTCAGTCCGGACTCGGTGAGATTGTCGTAGTCAGCAGCCCACATGCTATCAAACTAGTTAAACAATGAAGTACAAGCCTGTGTATTGAGTGCTGACAGGTTTGGGTATTTGTTGTCGTGATCTTAGTGATATAGATTATTACAAGCTCCTCCCTTTTTGAAGCAAGCTAGCTAGCAAGCCTTAAAACAAGCATGCATGCATAGTTCTTTACATATTACAGGAATTGAATGGATGGGGTATCCCAGAGTAGTAAACGAAATAGTCAATTAACTTTGTAATCAATTTGTAAAATTTTGAATTATCATATTGGTATCATTCAAAAGTTTACTGACGCATGATTATACAAAGTGGCTATAGGTTTGGCAGAAATGTATAATACTTTATTATAGTGGGTGTGGTTAGTGTTAGCTTAAGCTATACACAAACAAAGTATATAGACTACCTATAGCATTGTATTATATTAACCATCCATGCAGTACCTCGATTTGATCATGCTGTCAAACAAATTGTGGAGATAAAATTTGATATAATTATGTTTTTACCACTTTTGTCATCCATGGAGGGTGTAACAGGTTTATAAATATTTTAATAAGATAAACGTAGGAAGAACGGAATTTAATGAAGGCAAAGAAAAAGTGTTGTTGACAGATCGTTTAAAATGATAAAAATTCCATTGCTAAAAAGAGATCATTAAACAAAGCAAAGATGTGGTTTGGGCTGATTCGAAACTGGTGTGTGACTACTACATGGCAGACGGGTCTGGTATGCCAATCCAGCGACACAGAAGAATTTATTCTTCAAAAGCCGGGCAATGGGAGAACAACATCAGTCCTGTGGACACTTAACAATTACTTGCAGATCTCCAATATCAAGGAGCCCGATTGTATTGTGTTCGAAAACAGTGTGGTGAAAGGAATATTAGTTCCCAGCATGGTAATGATTTTGAATTTATAGTTGCATATATATCATGTGTTTTATCTGTCCATGTAGTGGCAGTGTATAGTAGTGTTAGTTCAGAAAAGTCATCCTCTGCCCCCTCAAATGATAGCAGTGGTATTTTTGATGTTAAGTTGTATTCATTTACAATGCATTATTAATGTAACTTATATAATTATACTTCGGAGTATTTCGTCTCCTATATCAACTGTGCAACTCTTTATTTGACAACAAACTTTACAGCAAATAATTAAATTTTAATAAAATAAATAAGATCACACCTTCTTGGGATCCTTATATATGCTGCAGCACCACATGGTACTTGTCATTTTTTATTTGCTAAAGAATTCGAGAGCTAACTTCACAGTCGTTTCAGTTCAATAGTTTCAGTAATGTCTGACACGGAGACTACTTCTCAAACTGTATCGGGAGTAACAGAAGAAGGCGAACTAGCGAAGAAGACGTACGGAGCTTCTCCTGAACTAGAGTAGAGAACTTGGAAGCAGCCGATTGGAGCAGCAGTTCCAAGAGACCACGAGTCCCTTCCGACTCGGACGTAGAGAGCGAGAACGAAGAGGAACCGAGAGACAAGAGACCTCGTACCTTCGAGGTATCGTTGCCAACGAATTTGCTCGGCTTCCCTAAGCTGCTGGAGAACACCACAAGGCGAGCGCTTATCTCCAAATTCGGAGTCCCCTGATGCCCGTTGTCCCAAAATGGACGGGATTATCAAAGGGGAGCTTCAGAAAGAAGCGTTGGAGGAAGACAGAAAGCTATCTCGGCTACAGAGTTTCACTTTTGATGTAGCAGGTCCATTAGTGCATGCGCTGGAAGAGTTGTGCACGATGAATCCAGACTTTTTTTTTTTTCACATGAGGTCCTGTATAAGGATTTCTTTTTCGTCTTTGGTTTTTTTAATTTATGTTAAAGCTCGGCGAGGGATCTGCACCTCAAGTGCATTTATTGCAAAATTTTAATTGGGGGTGGAAAAGGGAGGACAATTGCACGTAACACTTACTACAGCAAATTATAAAAACCACACCCACCCACAATATTTAAAATAATAGCAATCTAACGTGCTTGTATAAACTTCATTAACTCTATTTACAGTATTATAAATGGGTAGATCAAAGACTCCAGCTGTGCTGTGCTGTATTGGCCATACAGAACACTTTGTATGGAGCCGTTCCAATGTCATATTGATACAGAATACTTCGCGGTTGATAAAGAACACCTTGTGGTTAAACCATTGTTCATCACATAAACACTCACACAAATGTTCACACAAACACTCGCAAAAAAAGAAAGCGCTCACACAATTTGAAACCTAAAACAAACAAATGCTCACAAAACTTTGAATCATGATGCTCGGCACACAAACACCCACCAATTTTAAAGATCTAGACACTTAACACAAGCGCTCAAACAAATGCTCACACAAATACTCGCACAAACGCTCACACAAATGCTTATACAAATACTGCCCTCACATACAACACTCACAGTGGACTCACAGAAATACTCAGCAACAGCAACCGTCTTTGCTTTGCCCTATACAAAATACCATAAATAATTTAAAGCACGATGAGCACATGCTTATATGTGCAATACAGCACTCAAGGCGTGGTCTCGAAAGCCATACAGCACTCGGCTTCGCCGCATGCTGTATGGCTTTCTGGACCACGCGTTTCATGCTGTACTAAGCACGTGCTCATTGTGCTTTAATTACTACCTACAGTACATGAACTATACGTATGTAAAGCTTATTGACCTACAACTAACTTTAAAAATAATATTATTGACTTGTATGCAGTTAACTTGAGTATGGGTCAAGCTACAACAGCTGCTATAGACGCACTGCACAGTGAGGTCACTTCAATGTTATAACTGTTTTTAATAACTATATGTAGGTTGGCAATTTTGAGGAACAATACCCGTGGTTGATTATCATTAAAAGACATGCCGGAATTTTTTTTCAGAGAAAATAGGTCATATAAATGGCTATAAGCATTAATGTATTCATAATGGTTATGAAAATGGTCTGACATAGTAAAAAGGAAATAATTAATTATTTGGGCATTCTGAATACCTACAAGACGCATGGGTGCAATTCGGAAATGTAAAGCAAAGGATTGAATGTGGGGGCACAGTATGGCGGAAATGGGTGTTATGGCAAACAAAGATTCTGAAGTTAGGTCGCAGTCAGTGTAACCGTACATATGCCCAGCACTGGCAGTGCAAAGTCAGCAAGAGTTCACAGTTCCGAAGCTAACTTAAGAGCATTTATACCTAACGATATAAATATTTCGGAAAACAAGGTTTTTTGTTTTTGATAGATATAAGGTTTTCTCAGAGCAGGTCACGAATGGTGTTTAAAATTGATACCTACAGTATAACTTATTATTTTTGTGACTGTAATATTAATTTTTGTAACTTTAATCAGTACGCAAAAATTAAATCAAATTAAATCCAGCAAAAATAACCATAATTATGATTAACCTAAGTATAGCCACATTTGCAGTTATGTAAACCTGACTCATGGCGAATTTGATAGGGATTTACTGACAGAACATATGATAAAAGTTAACAAATAAGTTCCTTGATTAAGTTGATATGATCTACATGAATATCAAATTTAATCTCTTAATTTGTCAACTTGTCAAATTCAATTCCTCGTCAATAAATCCAACAATAGGGTAAATAAATGTTAGTGTAAACCCACCATAAGATGCTTGTGATTCTACACAAATTATAGGTTAATACTAGTATTAAATGTACAGTACATATATCCCTCGACGAATACATGAATTTACCAGTGGCAAACTAACAAAGCTTTCAATTGATAACCTTCAATGGATAACCAAATCCAATCAAACCAACCCTTAGAGCGGTTTCATAGCACGTAACCTGGCCTGACACGCCCACTTGCTGACTTCTGAAAGTACTATACACACGAATAACAAGCGATTCTGAGAAAAGCAGGCTGTTTTAGTTCTGAGCAACAGAAACAGGTAATTCAAAAACTACCAAAAAAATTCGAAAATTCTATTTTGCCAGGCGTTGAGATCAGTCTTGGACTTTATTGTAGTTTAAATTTGGTATTCCTCGGCATATAGTGAGAGCATTATGCAAGATTTAGAAGAATGAATAGAGTGCTTACTCTTGCAATGCTTCTTTTGCCACACGGAAGTAGGCATGGTCGCCTTTTCGTGACACAGTTTTTGCATAAATGCAACTGTTCTATTACACGTCAGTTACTTATAATACATGTACAAAAGATACATACAGTGTGGAGTATCATTGTATGTGACACATGTAATCAATAGGTTGGTTTGTACGAAAATTCACTGTAAGCATCGAGTTAGGAAGTGTCTACAGTGCCACTAAAAGTCTATACTTCGTAATATAGTTGAGTTTAGGGATAGGGTTAGGGGTGGGGTTAGGGTTAAGGCGGATTTACATCATAAACGTATCGTTTACGTAGCGTAAGCGAATACACGGGAAGAGTACAAACCGTTAACGTAAAAGTTGAATCAAGTTCAGCTTTGAATGTCATGTTAACGATTCGTACTCTTCCATGCAATTACTTATGTTACGTGAACGTTTACATTTATAATCCTTTACTATCCCTAAATAATTATTTTTAAAGCATTTAAAAGGAATTTCCAAAGCATTTGCTTAAATAATATTGTAAATTTGATAAATCTGAGTATTTTTAGTAACTTTTCAATCACCCACACATTCTAAATACGTTTGAAAAAAAAACAAAATGGCTGCCCCACATAGGGTTTTTAATTTTTTTAAAAAGCCATATTCAGATTGTGTGGGTGATTTAAAAGTTACTAAAAATGCTCAGATTTATCGTATTATTCAAGCAAATGTGGCACTTGGTCTTTGGCCTTATTAACCCGAGCGTGGGAAAAGGGTTATAGCTAATAGTTGTTTTTTTTTGTGTCTGTGTGTGTTCCTGCGTAATGTCTGAAAATACTAAACTTGCTTCAAACTTATAATTCTTACTTGACAAGCATGCAAAATGAAGATCGTGTCTTGACATCGTTGCCTGCCATCTTAAATCGTTCGCGTAAGGGTGTGTTTCCTGACTTATAATGGTTTGTGATGTCATCTTCTGCTCCTATAGTGGTTGTGAGTTTAGTGGAAACAACATTTCTGCTGGCGCATGTCTAATATCTAAAGGTAAAGTTGATGGTCTGCTTCTTTGGTTGTTCAAGTAGATTTACTAAAGCTAGTAGTGTACAATTTATTCTGGTGTGTGTGTATCTGTGTAGATTTTTTTATCCCGAGCTACATAATGGGGACTGGGGAGGGATACAGTAGTCGACGTGTGATTAAAAATTTTGGTTCAAAAAATTCTTAAGACTGCTGCAGTAAGCAGCTAGTTTACATTCTGGTAAGCATAATTTTTTTATACATGCACAAAGAATGTACATGTGAATATGGGAGCATTCGGTACCTGAAAGTAGCATCACGATTAGACTTTGACTTTGGAGGATCAAGCTGAGGATCACGCTTAGACTTAGGAGGATCACACTTAAATTTAGGAGGAAGCTCAGCAGAGCTCATTTGGCTTTGGTCAGAGTAATGGCAGTGTCTAGCACCACGATTATTATGTCCATCCACCATCTCCATCACCACCAACTCCATCACGACGTCCATCACGACGTCCATCACCACGTCCATCACCACGTCCATCACCACGTCCATCACCACGTCCATCACCACGTCCATCACCCTGTCCATCACCACGTCCATCACCAAGTCCATCACCACGACCATTACCAAGTCCATTACCACATCTGTCAATACATGATGTTACTATGGTATATATATA
>JAYJLX010019998.1:0-42216 GCA_036873525.1 Chalinula nematifera | reverse complement strand
TTATGGCAACATGAACAGGAAAGCAAAGCAGGTCTGTTGTTCATGTTTACCAAATATGGAAACCTCAGATGGGCAAGATGAAGAATCAGACCACCTCATCATCGACAGTGATGATGACCGTGCACAATAATTTATATGCGAAATACATGGTCATTATTTATTTCCATTAACAAATTGGTCATTGTTATTTTCACAGGGCATCTGATATAAATGTAATTAATTTTTTTTTCTTTTTTAAATTCCATACAATCACAAAAGTTAATTTTTAATACTTGGTTATTTTTTTGTACCAATCAACATTAAAAAAAATAATACTGTACAAAGACGAACAGTATAATAGAAAATAATGATAGCAACAATTTACTACTAATTAATGGAGGACCGGCTGAAAAATAATTAGAAAAAAAGCTATTAAATCCCTCGTTCAATCAAGTGGTGATCGGAGGGGGTTGGGTTAGTCGACGTTGGGTGTCTTTAGAGGTTTGTTGGGTTTCCTATTTCGCGGAGAAGACTGGTTCCTGGGACTCTTCTTAGGACTGTTTTCTATAATACAAGACAAACAACTATCACAATTTGGTCTCGTGATAATAGAAGGGAACAATAATTATATAGCACAAATGTTTTATGAAACCAAACTTTAGCCATAACCAATGTTTTAGCTAGCTTCTAAATTTGGTAGTCAAAGTTGCTAGGCTTCTATGGAGTATAGCTTACTGGCAATATGGCTCTCTGGAATCCAATTCATATCCACAGCATTTCTCTTCTTCTGTGTTCCCATTTCAATAACTGGTTGCTGTTTCTTGGCGGCAGATCTACCTCCCTATGATGTACAAGACCACGCCCACTAATTAAAACCACACTCAATTTTCATAATCTAATCACGAACCCTTCTGACAGTAGTGTAGACGTAGTGAACGACGAACATCAATAAACAAAGACCAGACACCATGAATACGTACATGAAGAACCTAAATAAAACAGGAACAATGATACGACCATTTGCACAATACTTCCTCATTCTAAAACTCACGTTTCAGTATCAAAACCTTCCTCATATTCAACGATATTGATGGTATTATTGAACACGGAATCCCTAAATTCATTGTTCTCCTAAAAAAAGTCTCAAATAAAATTTAAAAAAATGGACGTAACAAAAATACTTACTTCATCTTTATAGTACAAATTAAGGACTAGCCCAAATGGCCGGGCAAATAAAGTGTCGCTGGGAATGAAACTATATGCAAACGATGACTAAAAACGTTTGAAACAAACAACAATTAAACGAGTTTTTTTGTAAAACTTTTTGTTGCTTACTTCAAAACTTGGTTCAACGTATCGGTCAAAATACATCATGGAAAACTAAACAAAGCAAACAAGAAATTTATCAAATAGCATCAAATACAACCAAAATATTATTGTACAATTGTATAACTAACATACGTTTTGTATGTGATAAGTAAAGTCCTGTGGATATCTATTACAGAAAGTACCATTAAATCATCATGTAATAAACCACTTGCTCGTAATTAATATAACTATAATTATACCTGAGAGAGGCTTCTATTCCAGTTACGATGAAGTTCTTCTCTTTGCCAATATTTGTGAAACCAATTAAAGTATCAACAACTTCACCAGCAATTATATCTAAAGAAAAAAAGAAAGAAAAAATCATTTTGCTTTCCAGCTATCAAAACATCTGCCTAGAACACATTTGTTAGTATAATTTTCTAAATTCCCATTTAGTGTTGTTATTACTCTCTTACTGTCTTTATCTCTGTTGGTGAAGATCATTACAGTTTTGGCATCAGTTGATGGACCAATGAAGAACTCATCTTCTTCCTCATCATCTTCATCATCATCGTCAGACTACGAGGCCGGGAAAGTGGGAGAGTTTATAAAAATCTTTGATTCTACCATTAAACACACCTTTGGTTCCTCTCTAGTCGTATCGTCTTCTCCTTCTTCTTCGCCTCCTCTAATGGTTACCGTCTCTTCACTGTCTTCTTCCTCGTCCTCAACCGATAAGTCATCATCTTCTTCACCAACTACAGAATCATCTGCCAAAGCAAACGGAGAACCTGGTGAAAGAAAACAAGAGGACATCTTAAAATCAAGAAAAAGGGGCGGAGTAAAATAAATCAAGAGGGGGTGTGGTCTCAGGATTAATATAAAAGACGTAATCAGTAAAACTACCAGTTGATACTGTTTAGTTGATAGCAGATGACATAAAACATGTCCCATGCAATCAACAAAGAGAGACACAAACAATGGAGGTGACAGGAAACACGAGCAAGAACTGCTCCATTTCACTGCCACTCACAGAATTAGTGGCAATCAACTAGCAACAACTGGGTAGAATGCTCAGCCCAAATGCCGCAAACATCACCGACCAGTTGATAAAATACACGGATATACTCAACATTAACTTCGCTTAGCTTACTATTGAATGATAACAATGGCGTCACCAATAACCCCATCAGTAAAAGGGGTAACAGCCTCGTTAAAAGTTTGGCCATGACCTTGTAGTGAAATCGGAAGGTTTCTATGTTAGAAAATGATACCTGGAGACAAAGAGACAAGGATTTGAAGAGGATTGAGACGGATTGAACAAAGGGTACTCACCGGAGAGCTACAATGGGCTCTTTGTCGAGCACTGGGTTTGAGTGGGCGGGCTACCCCAGCAAGCACGCCCCTTTGTAGACACACCCACAAAATGGCGCTGAGCTGCGCACGTGGCAGTACTGGGGGTGCGGTTATTAGATAAAGAATAAAGATGTCTACTGAACAAATAGAAGGAATCTCTGAAGGCATTGAGAATGATGCTGATATTCATCGGATATTAGACATTGACGACACATCAGTCAATGGGGAAGGCTTAAAAATACAGCCAGTAGTAATCGGCACTGCTGTTGATGCAGAGGAAAACAGAAAACTGGTTCTCAAAGATGGGGACTTTTGCTTGTTCCGCCCCCGGTCATTCGAAGTTGCTGATCTAAAAGACGTCATGAAAATCCAAGAAAAGTAAGTTGACTGTTTATTTAGTTATGTGTAGTAATCTAGTAGTCGTTATATATATACTAAATTAAAGTCTCTCTTTCCAATAAATACGTATATTCTCTGAAGCTTGAGTGTGGTTACAAGTAGTTTACCAACAAACGAAGAAATCAAGCTGTTTCAGATCTTCCTAACATTGCAAATCAAGTACTGGTCACTAAAGCCAGGTTGTGGTACGGTCACCTCATTCGACACGGGGTGAGTCTTAATCTATGGAGTATTAATAGAAGTTAAAATTTATACCAGTCAACTATATTAGTCAAGAAAATTAATTAATTTATTTTTTTTCATTTTGTTAGCACCTAAACAGGTGTTAGACACCCATCCATTATATATATTGTCTTCCTTTCCATGTAACAGATACGTTGACGACAAGGGTCAGGTTTATACATGTTTAGTTGAACTTGACGATGGGAAGAACACAAGACTGATAATATGTTGGCTGCTTAAGAGGGAGGAGGGTCTGGACTTGTTTATCCCTGAGCTGGATGAATATGTGCAGAGAATCAAACAGCAGCTACAGTCAACATCGGTTAGTATGACTGAGGACTGAATACCTAACGATATTATTGTAGCAGTCGACGATATTGAGTGATAGATATCTATTTTTGTCTTTTTAAGTTTTCGTCAGAAAATAACACCTTTGATAATAATCTCCTGACACTACTACAGTCGTGGACGCAATCAGTGAGTTAATGGGTGTGGTTGGGGAGGGGTTATAATTTTAAGAATCGTTGTTGAAGGTAACATTGTTGCTTCAATGTTGCATGCAACATGTTGCCCAGTGTATGTTGGCTTTTATTAAATTTTGTTTCAGCTAATGTATTTAAAGAGTGTTGTACTCCAGTACCAATCATATCTACCTGTCATATTGTATTCGGTAGGTGGACCACTTGCACACATACGCACAATTAGACTTGGTTTTCTCTAATTTAAATACTGTGTTTTCAATACAGTGTTCTGTAAATTTGTATTTTTTAAAGTTATGGGGGTTTTTTTTCAGGCACTTGTAAAGAAAATAAAATTTTCAGGTTCTGATGAGAAAAGCATATCAGAATTGAAACTGTAAGCAAAATAAAGTATAGTATTATGAATATAATCATGCATATATTTGTCTGTTCTGTACCCAGGTTAGTGAAGGCGTGTTCGGTTGATGTACTTACCAATAGTAACAGTAGTGAGGTTAGTTGGAAATATGAATAGTACAGTGACCGGGTCAATATGGAACTTACTGTCTTGTTTTGTTTTTTAGTTAATAGACCTTGATGATAAGAATACTGTTACCGTGACGATAGTTTCACCTACTGAACTGAGTATCAGTCCGTCTGGTTGGTTACTTAAATCGATCATGCGTGTGGTATTTGAGTTAGTATAGAAAATCATGATTGCAGAAAAGAGTGAATTTGCAGAATTATGGGCTAAGAAATTGACCGCCAGAGCTCATGAAGACGGGGATTCCTTTCAGTTAAAGGCAATTATGAATTCGTTCAAACTAAAAGTTTGTGCATTTCTACCAGTTTAATACTAAAACAATATTGTATGCCAAAAATATCAAGTCTTGTTTTGAAGCAAACTGCTCCATGTTTATCATTGTTTAACCAGATTATCCAAGACGTAAATGCTGTAAAAAGACTTGTTAGAGATGCTGAAGTCAATTACTATGCTCTCTATAAGTAAGTGAAATATACCATAGAACAGCGGATTTTGTTGATTTGATGATTTGACATATTTAAATAAATAAAACGTCAAAATTCAGTAGCTGTTCTATTAATTATTAAACATGATCTCATGCATATCCACATGGTCCCCTAGCTGCTAAACCATTAATGTCCTATGTAGGTGTTACACGTTATTGAAGTCTACTGGTAATATTGACCTGTTACTGAAGGGCTTGATTAGTGACGCTGCTCACTTAAAGGAGACAGAAACGCTGGCGGTCTTGTATTCACTGAGAGAGTTCCACTCACGACAGACAGCAGCCACAAGCAATTCGAGTAATGAGAAGACAGCAACATCATCTACCACTGATAATAAACCACTAATGACGTTTTAATAAAAACTAGATTTACGTATTTTTTTTTATTATTATTCTTTTTAACACTGACAATCACAATACTGCTAGCTGCTGACTGAGTGACCCCGCCCATTAATTCGAGTAGTAGGCAGCTCCACCCACAAACATTTTTTGAATTTTCACTAGAGGCAGTATAAAAAAGCAAAAAGGTACAAGCCGAGGATTCAAGCTAGCTAATAGCTATTGCTCGTCCGAGAAAGGCCTTTGAACGAGAGTACTAGTTATGAGCAGTAAAAGAAGTAGTCGAGGAAGGTATAGGAATAGAATGAGCGCTGTAAACATTGTCTATACCGTGACTCGTTTTTGTTTTTCATAATGGACGTTTGTTTTGTTTAGCTTGAAACTCGATGCAGCTGTTTGTTCAACTATTGAAGAAATTCAAAAGGCAATTGAATTCAAAGAGGAGTCACAATGCAGAACAACAATAGAGACCTGCTCGGCAATGATTTTAAACCTGTTGTCATCAAAATGTGAGAGAATCAGCTATAAACTACCATAAAGGAATACAATGTGTGCAGTGAGCTATATAATATATATTCCCTATTCCCCTCCATATCCAGCCACTGAACGAAAGTGCTTTATTCGAAGATCCTCTAGTGGCGTTGAAACACTCATTGCTTGCTTAAAGGTAATAGCATTGCACCATCTCACATGTATAAACTGTATACAGTGTAAATTCATGCATGCATACATACATGTGCTGTGCAGGCATCAATTGCCATGATATGTATAGTGCACAAATAACTCATTGTTCTGTTTATATTCAGAGGCCCTGTACACAGCAGACTGTACTGAATATACTGGCGGTGTTTACTTGCCTTTGTGAACGAAAATATCGTAGTGAGTGTTCTCGTTATTGCTAAATAGTGAATTGAATCACATGCCAAAGTGCTGCTATAAAACTATTTGTATTTATGCTTTACTGTATGCAAAAATTGCAGCTGTGAAGGAATCTGTTTTATCATATACTTGTAACGTCCAGCTCGCATTTGCATGGTTTTATTGTAACTACTTGCATGCATATCCATTTATGTACAGACAAGTTACTTAACCAAGGTGTTTTGGATTCGCTTCTTGAAAGCCTGGGCTGCATGTGTAAGGATGACACTGTATTGCTTCCATATCACAGGCTACTTCTGAAGTTAGCCTCCAAAGGTGAGAAATATTCACCGGCTTTTTTTTAATTATGATTTTTTTATATATAAGTAATGATTGTTATTTTATAGATAAGAAGTTTCCTTTCAAAGCTCGTATGAGCGGTTTACTACCAGTGACTGCCGCATTCCTAAAGAGATCTGTGAATGACTCGAGCACTTTATCAGTCGTATTAACAATCATCAGAATACTAGCTTTGAATGGTTAGCCACTTAACAATGATAGTAAGCTATAGGGTTACTAGCTTGCTATAATATACGTATGTAGCAACTAATGTTATGGCTCTTGGTCGACATGGCTGCATTGGTGTATTCCCCAAGCTGTTGTCCATATATGGAAGTCATGACTATAGGATGCTCGAGTGAGATCATTAGTATCTACATGTATATAAAGTACTTATTTAACTACCTGTATTTATTTGATTAGAATTATCTTGAAATCTTATCGTCCACTGCTCAGTAAAAGTAGGTTATATAAATGACGTTAATTTTTATCTTGAGACAACTTCTGTGTTGTATCGTGTTATAGTTGTGGTTATTGGGGAGGGTATGTCTGATTTATCTTCATTTTCCTTAAATAGAGTCTAACTCCTCTAAACGTGCTGTGGCCACTAGTATTCCATCACTGATAACCATCTACGATAAGCTCCATCACACCGACACCACTGGTAAACACATCGGTATCCGGAAGTCAGTTATCACCGTCCTTTCAAGAGTCATCGTCTCAGGTATTGCATGCATGTACAGAGACTATATCAGTTCTATAGTGTTTTAGTGTGTTTTGAATTATTGGTTATTTTTATATTTTATTTTATCTCTGCAGAGGCTTGTAAACAAGCGTTCCATAAAGCTAACGGTCTCATTGTTTTATCTTCCAGTGCTAAGGAACTCCATGAAGGTAAGTAAAACAAGCATGATTCAGACTACATACATAGACATAAATGTATCAGACTATATACGTAGGCATAAATGGAATGTATACCTTATAAAAACGATCGCACTGGAAGAGTACGAATCATGAACATGATGTGAAAAGTTGAACTCAATTTTTTTCAACTTTAATAATTCGTACTGTATTCGCTTTTACTATGTATATACGTTACATTTACAATTACATTTATAGTGTGTATCAGGTTTTAGTATTACCATTGTTACCTTTAATCCAGACACCAGGGTCCAGTTTCGATCATTGTCAAGTTTAGTCTGCAACGTATTGAGGAAGGCACTCCCTCTGACACGCCTCCCAATTAACGTATTGGATAGTTCCATTCCTTATTCATTGGAAACATCACCATTGAAATCTTCACCAATTTTATTTAACGTGTGCAGTGAAGTGGAGCTCACTGAAAGCGACAATAAATCCAATACTAGTTTTGAGAAAGGTCATGCTTCGTCTTCAATTGACCTTTCCGTATCTGGTCGTGGGTTGCAGCTGTGTAAGCGAAACAAGTCTGAATCGGCACTTGGTGAAACAACCAAGAGGCTCGATTTGTTACGGGTCACATCGTCACCTGGTCTCGAGGAAGAACCCCCTGTCACTCCATCTAGTCGGCCATCTTTGAGTTATTTTGTTGATTTAAGCGAAACTGTTAAACCAAACTCCAGTAAGCATGTTGTTGATCTGTCTTCCTTTAACAAATTATTCCCCGAAATCGATGTCCTTGAGAATCCTAATTCTGTGAAAATTTCCAAACTCCCTCGTAAATCAACATCATTAACAGTATTGCCATCGTCATCGGTTCCTAAAAATATCATATCGATTCCTCGAGCACCACGATCTACACCCAACTTCAGGAAATGTTCAACTGAACATCCGACCCCTACCACCACTCCCCCTCCAGTTCAGCCATCATCATCGCAATCATCTAATAAACGATGTATTATCACTGTTTCACCTGAGTCAGACTTGCCTGTGGTTATGGTAATCAATGATTACTTGAAGACGCTATCAAGAGGGGAACTCAAGTTCAATTCCAATCATCCAACAGAATCTTGTACTCTGTATAAAAGAACCAACCGTATTGAAAGGTAGCTGTGGTTTCAAAAAGCAATTTTTTTTTATAGCATATACATGTACGTACCAAGTGTTATAATAGTATCAATAAAATAATTTTAATAAGAAAGATAAATCAGTCAACTAATTATTCACAATTTTTTTTTTCTTTAGAGAAATAGTGTTTCAAGATGTTTCACGGCATATATCTCCAGATGATCTCATTGATAGGGTAGTCTATGACATTGAAGATCAACTGGTATTCCCTTCGTCATGCTCATCACCCTCCTCTGATGTCCTACGGTCATCATCTGATTATCAACCAACATCAACTACCACTGGGTCTGACGATGATGTACTAATATCCTCTGCTACCTGTTCCGGACCCCCTGCTGATTCTTCACCGCGACCTCTAAAGGTAGCACTGCCTCACGTCTATTTGTATCCTGATGCTCTGGCGTTCAGTTCCGTTAGAGAGAGCTGCAATCTGAGGAAAGCCATTCAGATACGAAGCAATGAATATGACTTGTTACTAAACTCAGATATCAATACCAATCACCACCATCAGTGGTTTTTATTTGAGGTATGTACAGTGTTACTAATGGTATACTGTATGTACATTGTATGTACCAACTGTTATAGTAGTTTACAATTATAATGCATTATAAATAGGTATCTAATATGGTCGCTGGGTGTAAGTATCGTTTTAACATTATCAACTGTGAGAAGTCTGACAGTCAGTTTAACTATGGTAAGTCCCACCCCCTAATCAATCTCATTAAATAATACTGATGAAAAAATGCTCAAACTCGACACGAATAGACTTCAATGTATGTTATACTCTACATGTACAATCATGTATACATTATTTATAATGTGTATCGTACCATATATGTATCTCTACTATATATGTTATAGTGTATCTATATTCATTCCAGGTATGCAGCCTGTACTTTATTCTAGTACAACTGGTATATGGTCGAGGGTTGGGACTGATATAATGTATTACCGAAACAACTTCACATATCGCCAACCAGCCAGCGATAGCAGTACATCTGGAGAGGGTAGCACTGGTAACAGCAACGGAAGGAAAAAATCGGCTGGTAAATCCCGAGTGAAGAGCGCTGGGGCCTCTAGAAACGGAGGGGGTGGAGGATTGGTGAAAAGATTCTATACGCTGACATTCTCAGTCGTGTTCCCCATTGATAAAGATGTCTGTTTCCTTGCTTACCATTATCCTTACACTGTCAGCATGTTGAAGGTATATATGTGGGTTTAAAAACTTTTTTTGGAAAGAAATTATTTTTTTTATGCTTTTATTTTTGCAAGCATGATTTATCAATCACTGAAGATTACCTCCGTCTTACCACACCCGACAACTTTTATTACCACCGTCAAGAGCTATGTCCTACACTGTCCAGTAATAGCTGTCCATTAATCACCATTACTAATCTCCCGCCATCTGAGCCACCATCGTCACCTCCCTCACTGGAACACAAGAATAAGGATTACATTGTCCTGTCCAGTAGAGTACATCCGGGAGAGAGCAATGCTAGTTGGGTTATGAAAGGTACTCATAGAAATATAATAACCTGCATGATTTTTTATCACCGAGATTGTATACACCCTTGTTAGCACTGGTAAGCCTTACAAATGGAAGTCAATGCTAACAATTGATATACAATATCAGTGCATGGTTTTGATCGCTTTGCTAGATTAAGTTTTCTTTTTAGTTTTGATGCGTTTAATTTTACCAGGTCAATGTCCTGGTGTAGATACGCCACATGCAACTTGACCTTCGATACTAGAGATTTTAACATATTTAATACATGTAGAATGTCAGTACCAATGTAGCATCTGAGTAACATAAGGTGTATGTACATGTATAGTTATACTCCACTTTAGCTTATACTACTTGTATTTTATTTTGTATGACTGTCTTTTTTTTTTCCTAAATAAGGTGTTATAGAGTTCTTGACCAGTAGAGACCCAAAGGCGGAGTGGTTAAGAGATAGATTCATATTCAAGTTAATACCAATGCTAAATCCAGATGGAGTTGCTAACGGAAGGTCCATTACCCCCCACACACGAACCCATCAATACTTATACATACACTGCATATAACTATGTGCATTAATAGTAATTAATCGATTGTTTTCCTTGTTTCAGCCATCGCTGCTCTTTATCTGGTCATGATCTCAATCGTCAGTGGATATCCCCAGACCCCCTACTACACCCTACAATATTCCACACAAAGGGTCTGATACAGTGGCTAATAGAACACAACAGGAAACCATTTGTTAGTGCCACACCAAACATGAAACTATAACTCGTAAAATACTTGAAATCATTAATTTTGCTTTGCAGTTATTCTGTGATTTTCATGGCCATTCACGGAAGAAGAATGTATTCTTATTCGGGTGTAGGAACTCTAGTACAGTCAAGGTAACCAATCCACACCCTCTCACTTAATTAAACAAGTTAATCTTATTAATAAATTATGCATATACAGGAACTGCCTGTATTCCTGAGCCAGACCACACCCCTATTCAGTTTAATGAACTGTACATATAATGTAGAGAAGAGTAAAGAGGCCACGGGTAGGGTGGTAGTATGGAGGATGGGCGTGGAAAGGAGCTACACCATGGAGAGTACTTATTGTGGGAGGGACACACCTACAGGAGAGGTACGTTGGAGAGTGGGCGGGGCTCATATATATATATAACATTGCCATACATACTGTAGATATCAATGATTATATTATTATATATTACCATAATACGTAGGGGCTGCAGATTCAAATACAAGATCTGCTTGAAATGGGACGTGACTTCTGTATAGGACTGTACAAGTTGGCCCACAGTGATTACCCATCAATGGTAGATGATGGAGTAGACGACGGTCATGGTGCCCATGTTACGCGTCAAATGGAGAGTTTTCGGGATAACGAGATCTGCATTGACAGTAACGAAGAAGACAAATCAATTGAAGATGATGAATTTAACAGTACAGAAAGGTGATACTGCGGGTATTGTATCTACATGTACATACCCTTATATATACATAATGTACATACCCTTATATATACATAATGTACATACCCTCATATATACATAATGTACATACCCTCATATATACATAATGCATACGAATTAACCTATTGGTTTGTAGATGTTGTGTGGATTCAGTTTTCTGTTGTTTTTCTTTTAACTATAGTGACGAAGACTCAAGTGGAGCAGACTAATACATACCAAATCATATCAGATGTATTATTTAACCAACATAAATTATTATTCATGTTTTTTTTAAATTAATACCCAAAGAAAAACCATTATATTATGTTTTAAATGAGGGTATTGTGATGAACCATAAATACAAGTGAAGTGTTTTAATTCCTAAAACAAAGCAAACCTACACAATAATCCACAAATAATAATATTAATCTAGTAGTGTGATATACAGTCCGTTTTAGTTATAGCTAGTTGTATAAATATGGTGCTACGCTAGCCCCAACTCCTCAGGTGTGTTGAGCCCCAGCTCTTCCAGAGTTGGTCTAACTTCGGAAATTATATACGAGTATATTTCGTTATTTCCTGCAGCTTTCTCCTTAACAGCTTCCAGAATTCTTATCGCCATGGCAACATCATTGAGTCGTCTAGCTGCCTTTAACATTGCTATGACAATCTTGGGTTCGGGTACCAGATCATGACCATACAGTTCATTCAGCCCCTTCTTCAATTCCCAAGTGTCGATATCTTCCCTATTGAAATAAGCAACCCAACGGGCATCAAATTCCTCATCTGATTCAGTCTGTCCACTAGAGTAACATCTCCATGCCAGCACTAAAACAAAGGGAATTACAATAACACCCTTCACACAGACCTCGTATAGTTTTATAATACAGTACCTGTGCGGGTAGTTTGACTGTTTAGGACTCTGGCTTGCCTGTAAGCAGTAACTCCAACACTAACACGTCTCAAAACAGGTCTGAGGAAACTCATTGCAGACGCAGAACACACTCAACACAGGAATAAAGGTTCGATTTGAGAAGAGATTCAGAAAGAAAACAGAACACTCCTGATTACTCCACCTACTTTTTTCGCGCATGCGCACATGCTAATTTTGCATGATAATGAATATTAATGACTAGAATATTATTATAGTGTGTGTCAGCCAAGTCAAAAATATTTAATTATTTTTTTTTTCATTAAGATCAAGATAATAAGAATAATATAGAGGGAGAAATTGTTTCAACAGAAAAAAATAGTATATAGTGCAATATTAGTGTTCATTGAAAACACACAAACAATTACAGTATATTATAATTTTTATGATTGTAATAATAATTATACACAGAGACTAATAAAAATAGCGAGAGAACTTGCTGAAAACAAATAATTCGAATGTGGAGAAGAAAAATAAAACTTGTTGTGTAAAATCATATCACCGATAAAGAACGATAATATAATCTAAACCTGTTCGACGCACAGACAATAGACACCATTATCCAGCACTGAATATGTGCCGTATAACTGGTACGTATATAGTAAAATAAATTTAACACAAACTGTATAATATAATATGAATTATCACAGACAAAATGTATAGTGTATAAAAGCAAATCGAATTAAAATTAGGTTTTTCTTCTTTCCCTGTTTTTCTGTCTAGGCTGAGTGAGGGGTTTACCATTGAATGTGACATTGGCGTATAAATTTGGAGGATTTTGCGTTCTGGGACTGGGTAGTGTGGCAGAAGATACTTTTGCTCTGGCTTGCTGAGGGTTCACTACGAAGTTCTGATATAAATTACTATCATCAACGGATTGTTGCTGTGGTGTTTCGTCTTGCTGTTTGAAGACTGTGTTCTCGTATAATGGTGGATCGTTCGCATCACCTTCTTCTTCTTCTTCTTGGTCTCCTATATTTCCCGGTGCTATATATACTTCCTGGTCATCGTCACTGAATTCTTCTTCCTGTTGCTTTGGTTGTTGAGGCATAACGTTGACGTATCCTTTACTGGGACCAGCAGCAGGATTTAGGAACGGTATAGCCACGCCTCCTTTCATACCACCTGGCTTAGGTGATTTCGCCGGCGGCTTCTTTGTGGGTTTTGTTGATGGAGTCAACCCTGGGAGTGCTGTTGGCTTAGCTTGTGTCGGTGGTGAATTAGGGGCGATATCTTTTCTGCCGGCCCCTTCCGAAATGACCTCATTCATCTGGTCTAAGGTCAGACCCCCGTAAGTGTGATCGCCCATTCCTGGTCCGGCCTTGAACAACGGCTTTTTATTGACCTGTTTCACTTTTTGAAGATGTTTCGACATTTTATCAAAATCGATATCTGTTACAAAAAGAACATAAATAAAATAATGTTATTGATGTTAGATTAGAATAAACTCAATGAATCACCAGTAATAACATAGGACGTCCATTAGATTAATAGAAAATACATTCCACCTACTATTTCCCAACTAAAGCCAGTACTTGCATAGGGCTATGCAAGCCAAATAAGGGAATGTTGTGTATGCTAGACCCTGGAATAGAAATTTAAACTTACACTGACATTTGTATCCCAAACTACTGTTCCCCTATAACTATAGTGAGGCTCTTTGTTACATGTATATGCTATAGTGTTTGACTGTACCTGGTGGATTCCAGGGATCATCATAAGTCGGATAGAGCTGTCCTCCATAGGGGCCTATCGTCTTGTCAGTACAGCACTTCATGTATGTATCTAGTAGGTCAGGAATACTCTCACCAGCTGCCTGGACCACCTATACATATCATAATCAATTAATTATTATTAATTAAGGAGTTATAAATTCTAGGAAGTATGAAAAATATAACTATTTTTTTTTATAGCTGTTGCTGGTCAAAATTAATGCTCTCGTAAGTTTTTTTTAGATATTGTTTACAGTTAGAGCTCACAAAATATTTACTATAGCCTGGTATTTTTGAATGCGTATACAGCTCAATGGGACTGCGTCACTGACTACGCATGTTGTCCAAAACTACGACTACAGTTTTAATCCAAACATTATTACAATAATACATAACAATAAATAGGCCCATTGTGTCCAGCCATTGTTATTTACCGATTTCTCAAATTGAAACGATCCACCTGATTGCAATATTCTGTGATGGTGCACGTTATCTTTCCGCCTGGATAATAATGAATAATAATAATAATAATAAAACAATGTTTTAAATTAGGCATATATATAGGCAGCCATTGTAAAACCAGCCTTAAACACAAACTCACCAAAAGGTCATCACGAAGTCACCTCTATCGTTCTTTCTCACAACGAAATTGCCAACCTTTCCTTTCTCCTTCAAACTCGTGGTACATTCGTCTCGGGTCATTTTGCCCCAGTACCAATCGTACCTCTCCAGTTCGTCTTCGTCCACTCGAATCGACGACAAATTAGGAGATTGCTGGGAAGGGGTGTTGTTCGTACGGCGGGTGAATTTCCCGTCATCGCTATGGCAACCAGTCACATGCTCCACGATAACCGATGTACTATGGACTATGGCACTGTCACCACTGTTTGATTTACCATGAGATACCACACTGTCTCCACTGTAACAAGCAGGGGTTTCCCCTCGATTATACGTACGAGCGTCTCCTGTCCCGCTGACGAACCCACTGTCCCTTTTGTGAGGGGGCGGAGGGGGCGGAGTCGTGGAGTCCACAGAATGTCTAGTATAGGATGTGCTGTTGTTGACTTTATTGATACGAGGGGAAGAAGCAGGGGAGGTGCTGTTGAAGGTGTCTGAGGTAAAGGGTGCGGTGGATACGTGGGATGCTTGGGAGTACATAGTGTCTGTAGTTGGAAGTAAACCTTTCTCGGAATAATGTTTTCGCTGATGAAAAAGAGAAAACAAGTTATTATTATTAGACCACTTTCTTTGTTGAATCATGTGATATTGATTTAAAGCAATAAAGCAACAACAACCCATAATGGCCAGCGCCCCGCCAGCCCTTTTAACCGTCGGATAATATATATTGAGTAGTATAAGCGTATTATTATTATAATACCAAAACAAAGCAATTGTTATTCATGTTGAGTAGCTTTTACAGGGTAAACACTATTATACAACTCATAATATACCTACCACTAATAGTATACATTGCTATACCAAACCCATTACGCATACTGGACTCACTTGTATCATCTTGCTGAGGTTGCTGACCCACAAGCTCCTCTCTTCTGGAGTCGTACACTGGGAAAGAGCAACAATAGTTAAACGTGTGGATTTAGCAAATACCCACAGAGTGTCACAAATACCACCGATCACTTTCATCAGTCAAAAATAATAAAATAAAATTATAGATTATAAGAAAAAAAGCAGAATAAAAGGCAAATAAATAGCTTTATGAAATCTGGTTGAGTTTAGAAGTTAAGGTGAGCTAGTACTAGCTGATTTCAAGCTGTTTTTATATCATCGTGACTGACTCACGGCACCTGACTCAAAACCACACAAAGAGATGAAACAGTTCAACACCGGACACTTGACATCAAAAGGAATTGTTTGATGATTTTAGCAAGTCTTTTGAAGAAAAGAAACGTGGTCAGCAAAAAAAATGCATGCGCAATGCAATTGAAAGTGCGACATGCCAGACTGCATAAATAATACAACAGATGAAAGAATCACGCTGTGTCAACAATAGATCAACATAACCTTGACACCCTTCAAATATAACCAACTCAACCGATATAAAAAATAAATAGATAAAGGGGTTAAACAAAACGGGAGGAAATGAGTCTAATATTGCATATACAACAAAAACTTCATAAAATTTCCCAACTTCCTGTCACCCTTGCATTTATATAACAACAGTACCCACTCTAGTCTCCAGCTAGGAACTATAGGTACAATATACTAACATATGTATACATAAACATATAGAAACTAATTACATACAAGTGTATGCTAACATATATACACGTACAGTAGCTAACATATACAGTGAGTGTTGATATTGGAAATACTTTGGCATAAACATTATCGATTTATCTTTAAGCTAAATAAAATCATCCTTTCCACCCACGCACTCAGCCCCCCCTCCGTTATAGTTTGTTGTAAGAAATTGGCGAAACCATACAATAACAACAGCATTCACAGGATATACGTATATACCAGCAGCGGTACATAAATCGCCCACGTAATTAGAGTACTAGTTACTAGGCACATAAGAGACTGGTTTCTATGTATTCAATTATTATAAGGATTATTGTTTACTAAAGTATAATTATGTCTCCTCCTGTCAGCTAAGCTGAGTACTAATGGAGTACTTCTGTTTGCATATATGCACCCCTCCCCTCCCTTCAATGCTGTGCTAACATTACTATTTTACTCATGCATGCAATTTGGCAAAGTTAGATTATCAGGGATGGGACAGCCAGTGTTGATAAAGCTGTATATTATTTTATGTATATAACATATACGGTGACAGAAAGCCAGCCTAGCTCGATCTATAGCCCCCATCACTAATGGCAATGCTAGTTGACAATACTACTGATTTTGTTTACTCTTTGAAAAATGATTGTTATGCTTCGAAACCAACATCAACAAATTCTAAAACAACATTTCACGATCACAGACAGACGAGATAGACATAAGACAACAATATACACATACTCGTATACACGTACACACATATATACCTCATATAATTCTAAAATTGTTTTGTTCTCAGAAAAATACTCCCAACTTTCAGTCGAACAAACAGTCACTGCTAATGCATGTAGATACACACACACGCATAGTACACTTGCTTATGCCTTTATAGACTATATATAGGCTAATACAGTACGTGTAAAAGTATGAATGCTACCAGATTTCAAACTGTATTTAAGGTACCTTCCCCTCAAATCTATATATGAATACTAAACTTCCTTATACCTTAAAAACAGATTTCCCATCGCATCTTTCGTACTGAAATCTGTAATCTCTCTTACGATCTCTGTCCTTGTTGTAGGCCAAGTCCGTACTGTTGATTTCCAATGTTCTGATTTGCTGCAAAGAGGGAGAGAAGGAGGGAGGGGAGATAAAAGCAACTGTTCACAATGGTTCAAAATCACAGAAATATGTGATATAAACCCAAAATAACAGCAAGCAATAATAGTGCCAAATATACATGTAGATATAGTGAGTCAATTATGATAAACATAATATGGTTATAATATTATATAACTCGTAAATTTTGTAACTCGAGTGCAAATAAATACAAAATAATATCAGGAAGGTCAAGGAATGGGATTTCTAGGAAAACCAGTGTACCCTGGTATAAGTGTACTGCTACATGTGCTGATAATATGTAATACAAAATTTATGGGCTGTTGTCAAAAACAAAAGAATGAATATTAAAACACTAGCAGAATAAAAGCAATAACATTTTTTGACGTCAATGGGACAAATTTAACAAAACATGAATACGCTAATAATATTCACCACAAGATCACAGAACTACAGGGCAAATAAATAGCAGTAACAGCAATCAGATATGCCAACGGAACAGCTATTCTTTGGGAGTGTTACTTTTTCTTTTTACTTGATTAAAAAACGATCATGTAAAATCTATTTTGAAAGTATACTTTCAGAGCCTGATAAATAACAAACTTGAATTAGACACAATTATACAGTACATACCTAAAGTATATTACATAATAGATCATATATAGTACACATGATTATAATATATAATACAGTACAGTATACCAGTAGTGTAGTATATATAGTATAATAATATAATACATATAGTATAACAGTATATTAGTAATATAATACAGTATAGTATAGTATATATTTGTATTACTAGTACATGGTATATACTAGTAATATAATACAGTATAGTATAGTATATATTTGTATAGTATATATTTGTATTACTAGTACATGGTATATACTAGTAATATAATACAGTATAGTATAGTAAATACCGGTAGTGCTGCATAGCTGGGGAATTACACTAATAAAGGTCATTTAATTATTGACTAATTGATAAAAATGTTTTAAAATCACAAAAAAAACAAATTAATTTTGCACGTAAAAGGGCAAAAACATTATCAAATAAGAAAGCTTGAAGCCCCAGAGTATATAATTGGCGGTGTGCAGCTAAGGGGGGGATTGTGTGGGCGGGGGAGGGGGTTAATCAATACGTGCTGATCTATTCAGGCAGGCAGGCATTACATAATCAGGGAATTGTACTGTCAGAAAGTGGAGTTATTAGTTTAACATATATCTCATATTTTATACCCTTCTAGGTCGTGTGGGGTCTTCATTTCCTTCAAATATACGCAGGGAAGTATCATATAGCTCAACATAGAACAGTGGCCAGTCAGAACCCTGTAATAGATAAAGGCAGAGTTAGTAACACACATAGAATGCTAATAATAATGAATTATTGACAATAATAACCACTTTTGCAATGGATGTGATAACCCAGTATCCTAGTTAATGGAATCATGTGATGTAACAGTAGTGACAAGACAGCCATAAATAGTAACCATTAGAATAGTGACATGTTGCTTTAAAATAATAGTAACAGAGGTTGGACTACAATAAGAGCTTGGGGGGAGGGGGGTAGTAGAGGAAGACAGTATATAGCAGCATAGTGTTTATCTGCTGTATATGTTTATGTGTTATATAGCATTATGTACGTTAGTGTTCAGTTGGCAATTGTGGTTATATACATAAGATTATAATGATAACCGAACATTGTTTATTATATTTATGCATTCTCATACGATTCATTGACTTTAACCCTCAGAAAATATGTTTCAGTATAAACACACTATCGTTTACAGAGTACAATACATATACTGTACACCAACAACTCACTGTGGGTTAATGGTAATTAAATTATAGCAAGCAAATAAGGAGCAGATTAAGTGCTGAAACAAAAGTAATAAGGTATGCCCCCTTAATAACACGTTGTAATTTATATTAGCATACATCATTGTAGCAATGTAGTGATTTTTGACTGGTTGTGGTACACAGTTAGCCCAATACTGAAAGCAAACAATGGTCCAGGTTTTTAACACAAATAGAGGAAATTAAAAGGGGTGAGTGGTGATACCTCAAAGAGTTCACCAAAAAAAAACTTTTCATTGAATGAATAAGGAAAAATAAGCAATTTGAAAATATACTATACACTTGAGAGTAAATAATTTGGCAACAAAATACAATATATTATATACATTCCTTTTTTGCTTGACTTTTTTTACAGGCTCACCACGTACAATACAAGCTACGTAACCCTCCTCAAGCTAAAGAACTACGTACTTTGAAACACTTCACCAATGATACGCTATTAGGTATTGATCGTCGGACTCACCACTTTCATTCCAGAGAGCTTCCCCTGTATCAAGCCAGTTTGAATAGCGGACATTTCTGTAGTGTATGGATGCCAAAATCAAATGATATCCAGTAAAGTTCCTTTTACCAACAAATTGGCAACACTGGACAAAAACTTTTATATTCAGGCCACCTCCCACGCACATGGTATGACTTCTATAAGGGCGTGGTCCTATGAGGGGATTCCCCGTTTTGTGACGTCACAGGGACACGTGCTTATATATTTGCACGTGCCCTAGTGTGGGCGTGTATCTGTCGGCCATGTTCCGTATTCCATAAGCTGATCGGTCTGCTATCTAAAAAAGGACATTGCCCTCTCTCAGGTGTTGCCTCCGCTCTACCACTCCTCCTTCACTTGAACCACAATATTTGACCTATCACCCATTGTTGTAGCTTGTGTGAGCTTACGAAGAAAGAAGAAATTGATAGAGTATTCGTTCGCCCCGGACAATATCAGACAAAATGGTAAACTTACTTTCACCCATGCATGTGTTTTTTACTATCTCTACCAATTGTCGCTTTCCTCTGTTAGGCGGGCAACTATCACTGGCAGAGTAGGAGTAAGAAGTCAAGCGGAGTAGAGGACATGGTACTTCTGGTGAAGATTCAGGAGTCATCGATAGTCGAAAATCTTCGTAAACGTTACATGGACGACTACATATTTGTATCCTTGAGTAACCACCATTGATAATGGTCTCCCTCTCTCTTAAACTGCTACAAATTCAAACACCGAAGTTTCAGCTGCTGCAAGATTATAAAATCCTTAGTGTATATTGCACGGTATATTGTGCGACTGTGTGTTTGTGAAGGAAACATACCTACGTTGTAGTCTTTGTCTTGTCATTATATTTACACATGTGTTTAGCCTTTAACAATAGGAAAGTTTTGTTTTGTTTCCCAAAGTGTCAATAGCAAGTAGCAGATAAACCATTAATTCACCTCTTGTAAACATAGATAATGTTTAACCCTTACAAAACAGATAGCATTTAACCCTTTTTAAACACATGTTATACAGACATACATGTACAGTACGTGCATGTCATTTGCCATACAGTACGATGCCCATATTTGGAACGGGGCTTTGAATGATTGAAGCCTCCACTTTCTTCACCTTTTACTCAAGATAATTCATTATAAATTATATTATTTTATTATTTTCCTGCTGGCAGGCTAGTGTTGTAGTGAACAGTGTTGTAGTTTTGGTAATTTCACCTTCATTATTGATTGTTTACATCAATGGCAGCAGAGGGGAGGGGGTGGGAGGAAGGGACTGTTTAAATGACCATATTTGCTATGTGCATTAGTCGCTGATTCTCGTTAATGGCATTCAAATATTTGTCGTGAATTATGTTTCTTTTAACTGACTCAAATCTGTTCTGTTGTTTATCAGTGTATAATGTATGGTATACCTTAGCCTGTTATAATAACAGCATTGTTTTCTCTGCCCTTTATCCTCATTGTATGTTATACATTGTGTTTTTATATGCTTGTCTTGTTGATGATGACTGATTGAGGGGCAGATATTACCTTTGCTTGCACAGGTACAGACAGACTTGTTCCAGTTATTTACTATTGTTTTATCCCTGGGCCAGGCACAATAGTTGTGTCATGCATTGTACTGAGTGTTATCAAACAGTCTTTATATATGGGACAGTGGTATTGATGCTAGAATAGTGATTAATAATCCATAATGCATATCCTGTGTCATGACTGGGTGGCTGGTGGTCGTATATTCCTTTAACTGTTGTCTTGTAGACGTATATTGGTCCAGTGTTGATTTCAGTTAATCCCTTCAAACAGATGCCGTATTTCACTGATAAGGAAGTGGAGATATATCAAGGAGCTGTAAGTATCAGATGTACCGTATATAATAAGTACAGTATTCTATAGACTGTTTGCACGACTTCAAATTCTAATTAACCAGTTCAAAAGTTTTAGTAAATTCCCGTAAATTTTTTTCACCATTTTGGTGCTCCACTGATGAGTAGGAGCTTCAGAAAGTCGATCATTTTGGAATATTATTGTACTATACTGCAATGCAGAATATAGCATGATGAGAAGATGAATGATGTAAGTATTTAACTGAATTGTTGTATTGTGGAGCACCGATATGGCTACCCTGGTTATTAAAGACGTGTTTGTGACGTCATATGCAAACGGTCTATAAACATGAAACATCATTTTTAAAAATAAATCAAGTTGACTACGAAATTGAATCGCTTGGAAATTATCAAAAGTGACATGTACATAAATGTATATGCGCAAATGTGAAAAGTTTTGTGATAATTGTTAAACGAAACTTCTGTTTTACCATATTTAGTTAGCCCATGCTTTGTGCCCTTAAGGGTTTGTACTGGCTTAATCAAGTTTTATACCCTAAAAAAAGGCATCATAAACACGCTCCTGGAACATAGCGTTGACGCTGGAATAAAAGCTTGTCTATTCCTACTTTAAAACAGGTGTCGGAAAGTCAAGTTGCCAACCCGACACTTAAGCACTCATAAACATTATCAATACGAGTACTGTGTATGTATGTATGTATGCCTTATTTAACTGTACTGTTTGTTACAGGCTGCATATGAGAACCCACCCCATATCTATGCCCTGACCGACAGTATGTACCGTAACATGTTGATAGAGAATGAGAGTCAGTGTTCAATCATCAGCGGGGAGAGCGGTGCCGGGAAAACTGTGGCGGCAAAATTCATCATGGGGTACATAGCTAAAGTATCAGGTGGAGGAGGTAGTGTACAGGTATGGGGGAACAAAATTAGTGGGTGTGGTCAAAATACTTGCTTAATTATGTTGATTTTTTTTTTTTCGTTAATAGAAAGTTAAAGAGGTGATATTAGAGTCCAATCCGTTATTAGAGGCTTTTGGTAATGCTAAAACAGTCAGAAACAACAACTCTTCCCGATTTGTATGTAAAAAGATAGTATACACTGTAGGCAATAGTTGAATGATCATGTTTTATTAGGGGAAGTATGTGGAGATTCAGTTTACCCGTGGGGGAGAGCCAGCCGGAGGAAGGATCAGCCAGTTCTTGCTAGAAAAGGTCAGCCTCGTCATGTGACTGTCATGTGATCCATTATTTGATTATGTTATATAGTCTCGAGTTGTCAGTCAGAACGATGGAGAGCGTAGCTTTCACATATTCTACCAGTTGATAAGTGGAGCTGATGAAGAAATGAAAGGTGTGTTACTAAAAATAGATTACAGTTTTTTATATTATACTTTAGAGTTGAATTGTACAGGCTAGGAAATAAAAATGTTGTGTTACTAAAAATAGATTCCGGTTTTTTTATATACTTTGGAGTTGAAATTGTACAGGCTAGAAATATACTAAATATGGTGATTCCAGATTTCCAGTTAATAAAAGTTGAATTGCTACAGTGTATAGCTAATTTCCTGTTTGATATTTGACAGTGACACCTATAATTGTATACTTAGTCTATTTGCATGTACTAGTTACTGTTTGTGTACAGTGAAGATGGGGGAGGAAAGCCTGCTGCCATCAATTGGGAAATTTTTGTTGTTAGCAAAGTTAATTGACAAAGTGACAAAAATTTGAACAAGGAGAAATTGTATCCCTGAATTATTAGTTAAATGAAACAGCAGAAATAAAAAATGGCAGAAAAGACGTTAAATTATTTTAGTTAAAGAAAGAGGGAGAAAGTGAAAGGTGTTTGTTTGTGATTGATAAAGAAAGCACAGCACAAGCACACTATTCATCATCTACACACCATATATACATGTATATATTTCATCTCAGTTATGTAAACAAATGCCATTGTGTGGTTTTATTATTATTGTTTCTCTCTCTCTCTCTCCCTTATAGAGGGTCTTGGCATTGCTAATGTGGACTATTACTGGTATCTCAACCAGAGTGGTACCTATACAGTTGATGGAATGGATGACAAAAAAGAATTCCGTGATACACTTGTATGTTAGCCACACCCCTTTACCTATACTACCATGCTACGTAATATAAGTCGCCCTTTATTCGCCACACCCATTTTATAATTACCTTTCATTTGTCATGCCCATTATTATTCTCTATTGCCACGCCTTTTATTATAGTTACCTTATACTGCCACGCCCCCTTATTATAGTTATCGTTTAATTGTAGCATGCTATGGAAGTGATGGGTATAACTGGTGATGTACAGGCCAACGTGTTCTCTATCGTTGCTGGAATCATTCATCTTGGTAACATTTCATTTACCGAACAGGGAAATTATGCCGTACCAGAGGACGAAGGATGTGAGTTACACACACACTCACTCATTTAAAGAGTGATTCACAATATGATGCTAGCGGGACGTTAACCGGTATAGAATCCAATGAAAATGTTGCATTGAAGCATCGGATTGGCCTCAAAGTTGATGTAAACACTCAATTAACAACATTTTGAACCAGGCTTATTGGACTTAAAATTAATGTACGAAACAGCATTGATTTTATGTATTAGTACTGTATTAGAAAATAGTATTTGGCATTATTTGCTTTAAAGAACGAATGATCCTCCATTTTATTTTTGTAAACGTGGCACTGAGTACAATTGTAATATTTATTGGCAATGAAGTTGTGTTTTTGTGGATTAATTTGCTTATGATGATTCTTGAATATTGTAGAGTAAATAAAGTTGTTGTTATTACTAGTTCCATATTTACTGCTCTTTGAAATTCTTGTGTTGTATTTTTATTTTCCTTTTTTACCATTTTCAGTTCTGCAATTCCCGTCCTATTTGCTTGGAGTGGAAGCTGCCAACCTCAAGGAGAAATTAACAGGACGAATAATGGACAGTAAGTGGGGAGGCAAGACTGAATCCATCCGAGTCCAACTGAACGTGGAGCAGGCTTGTTATACAAGAGATGCATTGGCCAAGGCATTGTATGCCAGACTGTTTGATTGGCTAGTTAACGTGAGCTTAAGTTTTGTCTAGTTTATTATTATTTTAGTTGTAAGTGTTTATTTTTATTTCCTTTTTAGACTGTTAATCGCGCGATGAAAAAGGAAGGGTTGGAGATAAACATTGGTGTACTCGATATTTACGGCTTTGAAATATTCCAGGTTAAATCACCATTTAATTGTAACTAAAAATAAATTTATACTGTTTTTTTTTTTTCGTATTAATTTATTTAGAAAAATGGTTTCGAGCAGTTTTGTATTAATTTCGTTAACGAGAAACTTCAACAAATCTTCATAGAGTTGACACTGAAGGCCGAACAGGAGGAGTACGTTTCTGAGGGTATCCATTGGACCCCTATTGATTATTTCAATAACAAGATCGTCTGTGACCTTATTGAAAGCAAAGTTTGTTTTAAGTCAATTGATTATCTAATACCTCCATTAATATTTCTCTCTCTTTCTCTGTCTCCAGCGTCCTCCTGGTATAATGTTGGTATTGGACGACATATGCTCTCAGATGCACGCCCAGTCAGAGGGAGCTGATGCTAAATTATTAGAGGTACAGTGTACATGTGTATTAGATATATATAGAGGTACAGTTTGCATGTGTATTAGATATACATAGAGGTACAGTGTACATGTGTATTAGATGAGTGTAGCGTACATGCATGTGTAAGGGAGGAGTATTATTTGTGTAAATATTTTGATAGTATTGAAGCCTATGAACAGGTATAATTGTGTTGGTCTGTTCGCCCTCCACTAGGCAGTTTTTTTTTTTGAAAGCAATGATTGTTCTTTGATGCTTTTGTGCAACTGTTTTTTGAAACAAAATAATTATTTTGATAATTCTGTTTCATTAGAAACTAGGCGGTCAGAGTTTACCTGGGAAGGAATACTACACAGGGTTTAGTGGTGGATTCACCATCCAGCACTATGCAGGAAAGGTACCTGACTGATTATGTATTTGATATAGTACCCAATGTGTAATACCCAGTGTTTTACTGTGTGTAATCTATGTGTATGTTTACATACGCATGCTAGGTGACGTACGACTGTGAAGGATTCTGTGAGAAGAACAGAGATGTTTTGTTTAAGGACTGTATCGAGCTTATGCAGTCGAGCAAAAAGTAAATTCTAACACTCATAAATGAATGACATTACCAGTAACTTATAAGACTGTCATACCATTGTTAAATATATATTAATACTCCTGTTTATACCTATTTTATTCTATTCCTATTCTTCTATTCCTGTTCTTCTATTCTATTCCAGTAATTTCATTCGTTCTTTATTCCCGGATGATATCAGTCCTGACAAGAGGACCAGACCTTCTACTGTTGGCAGTAAAATTAAGGTACAATAGACTCTGCTCCCTTCCTATGTGTGTATTGTATAGTTACTAATGCTACTGTTTTATCAATAGACTCAAGCGAATGATCTGGTTGGTCGTCTCACTAAGTGTACCCCTCATTATATCCGTTGTATTAAACCAAACGAAACCAAGAGAGCTCACGACTGGGAGGAAGAGAGGTATGGCCACACCCACTTTATAACCATGCCCACTTTATAATGCCTTAAATTTAAATTGTAGCCTCATCATAGCATTTATCTTTTGTTTCATATTGTACTGTGCTAGTTGTTAGTATCAGTATGTATAGTTACTTGTTTGTTTAATGATATTAGAGTACGACATCAGGTGGAGTATCTTGGGTTGAAGGAGAATATCAGAGTCAGAAGAGCTGGTTATGCCTATAGGAGAGAGTTTGACAAGTTCCTAAGAAGGTATCACCAATCTGTAAATGCTGTTAATATCTTTATCCTAATTTCTAATACTAGTAGTGGTACCAATCTTTAATACTGTTTTCATTCTATTCTATCTTGATTTCTAATACTAGTAGATTACATAGGTCATTATATATCTATTGTATTACTGTAGATATGCCCTGCTAACTCCTGAGACCTACCCCCACTGGAATGGTCCAGTACAGGACGGTATAAAGCACTTAATGATGTCAGTGAACATGGAGACTGATCAGTGGCAGTTGGGGAAGTCGAAAGTATTCATAAAGAGTCCCGAATCAGTGAGTGGATGGAAGAGTCATTTGGAATCCTTTTTAAACTTGTTTTTGTCTCTTTAGCTTTTCTTGTTAGAGGAATTGAGGGAGCGTAAATACGACGCTTACGCTCGAAAGATCCAGAAAGCCTGGCGTAGACACCGTTCTGATCAGTACTACCTTACACTTAAACAGAAAGGTATATAGTACAAGTTGCAGTATGCATGCAGCCTGTAAATATATCCTCCGTTTTTCTTCTCGTATAGCATCGGATATCTTATTAAACAAGAAGGAAAGGAAACGATTGAGTTTGAATAGAAATTTTGTCGGTGATTACGTTGGATTCGCAGATAATCCGGCTCTCAGAGCTATAGTGGGTCAGTCAATTAATTTAAGCCTACTTTGGATCGACAGCTTTACTGTGTGCATGCACCAGCCACACCCACCTACTGCTGTCTTGTATTATTCTTTGTCTTTATTAGGAAAGCGTGAGAGAATAGACTTCGCCCAGACAGTAACCAAGTACGATCGAAAGTTCAAATCTGCTAAGCGAGACATGTTGCTGTCTTCACAGTTCGTTTTCCTAGTTGGAAGAGACAGAGTAAGTAGATTACATCAATCTTGTGTATAGGCTATGCATGTATGTGTAGACTATACATGTTTGTATGAATGTCTATTAACTTCATGGCTTTGGATCGATTGTTATATAGATAAAGAAAGGTCAGGGTAAAGGACAGTATATCGAAGTAGTGAAGAGAAAGATTCCGATAGAAACGATAACCCAAGTTTCACTAAGGTAACAGTTCTAACCGACTTAACCTAATAGCACTCTCAAAGATAAAACAGTGGTTTATTTGTCGTCCTCTATTTTATTACTATTGCTTGCTTTGTTTTGTATCTCTAGTCCTTTTCAAGATGACGTATTTGTGATTCATGTCAAAGACGATTACGACTCAGTTCTGGAAAGTGTTTTAAAAACCGAATTCCTTACTCTTTTATCGGAGAAGTATAAAGCCATAACAAACCATCATATGGCTTTTGCATTCAACAAAAGGTAAAACCCGCACATACCGACATTGGTCACATGGCAAGTCACATTATGATCACATGACAGTCACATGACATGATCTCCACTCTTTTAATAATAGTATAACTGTCACACTAAAGAAGGAAGAGTTTGACTGGAGAGGAGGGAACACGAGAGTATTACAGTTCACTCAGGCAAACAGTGGAGACGTTACTGTTTTCAAACCGTCTGGGAAAACCCTGAACATCTCAATAGGTCCTGGATTACCAAGTAACTCGAGTAAGTTAGCAACAGCTTTCCTACGATATTTACAGTAGGTTATATTGAGTCTTATGTTTTATTGTTCACTCTATAAGGACCTTCTCATGAAAGAATACCTGCCAGTCAGCGTAGCCAAGGTCCACCACGTCAACAATATCAGCAGCCAAAGAGCAATAACTTAGTAAGAAACGATTCCCTCACCCATAAAATTATCAGCAATATATTATAATGTTGGTGTGTCTGATGTGTTGTTTAGGTTAGTCAGAGAGAGAGAAACACCAGTAAGACTGGGAGCTTTCTCAGAGGCAGTAGAGCTCCTTCACTGCACACTAAAGGAGCCAAAGATAAAGCACGTCGAGACTCCAGCAATACCGATTATTCTAAAGCTGATTTTATGAAGACTCCGAAATCAAAGTGAGCTTGAAAACATGAACCAGTAGCTTCATTCATTTACAAAACTCTTTACTTTTTTTGTGCTATTTGTTTCTCTTTGTCCCAGGGTGAATAAACCTCCACCTAAGGCTAGGAAGCCTGCTGTGGCCACCAAGCCCAAACTCCCAATGTGTAGAGTTATATATGATTACGATGCCACAGATACCGATGAACTCACACTGAAGGAAGGAGATTTGGTTGAACTAGTCAAAAAAGGTATTCATAAAATTTTATAGGGTTCGCATGGAGCCAAATGAATGAAATTTCTAGAATTGTAGGAGAGGAAGTACCAGATTAGACTAATGTTGTATAGATAAAGTTATGTTTACTTGTTGGCCATGTCTGCCTAAGATTATATGAATGATAGCTTTCATAGTAGGAATGAGAATGGGAATGTTGAATGAGGGTGTCTTTTGGACAGCTGCTTTACAAGCTATATGTTCATTCATTGTTACAATAGATGGTTCCGGATGGTGGACTGGTAGGCTAAAGGGGAAAGAAGGTCTTTTCCCTAATAATTATGTCGAAGAATGTTGAAAAACATACGTTAAGTTATTAATTTACCACCTTATTAATTTTATGCCAATTAATAACATTTTAATTTTCATTATTATTTTCTAGTTCAAATTTAATTTTTTTTTTTGTCAAATAATTGTCTGTATTGTGTGTGAAGTAAATGAGTGATCTTTTCTTTTTTTCATTCAAAAAATAATATCAATAATTGATTATTTTTACTGGAGTAATAATAGTGTTGAAAGTTGATAGATACATTGTATATTGTACCACCACCTCTATGTAAATATCTCCATCACTTTGACTAGAAGTTCTATCGCCTTTTCTACCACCATCACTCTACAACCATCATGCAGAACCTTTAACTGCTCTGCTTGTTTTCCCTACCTGCTACCATCAATGACTACCATTTGCACGAGACTGTGGGACAATGACTTTCATTACAGTAGGGATATGTGTGTTTTTTTAATGGGACATTGAGATATAATTTGAAATTTAATATAATAATTTATGTTTCTGTATTGCTATATAGGTGGATCCAAAGGATACGACGTATAGCTAGACTATAAAAAGACGTACTCGACCTGATGAAAAGCAAAGTAACTTAATTAATGTGTCTGGAATACCTATTAAGTCACAACCTATAATTTTATTCCCCCAAAAAACTAATTTTATGAACCATTATATCTTTGATGCTCAATCAATCATGCATCTCTGGCTTGAAATTAATTTTGGATAATGAAGATAATGATTATACAAAAAATCATAGGGCAAAAGTTAATAAATGTTATACGTATAATAATAGTTCTTATTTTTTGTCCACAATGTGTACATATCCAGTTATAGGATCAGATATGATCTAGTATCCTCCGTACTTGACGTGGAACCTTTGGTTACCCTTCCTGTTCCCCCCTACGACGTCCACTGTCACTACGACTGCTATCACTGCCACTGTTACTGCCGCTGTTACTGCCACTGTTACTGCCGCTGTTACTGCCACTTCGGTCTGATACATAGTATGGTCGGTAGTTATATTGGTATTTTGGTGGTGGAGGAGGAGGTGGTGATGGGATGTAGTATCGGGTTGGATAGTAATACCGTGGCTGGGGTTGACGATATCCATAACCACCAAACTTTCTCCTCAAGATTCTACCGGATCCGGACCCAGATCTGGATCCAGATCCAGATCCACTACGTGCATGCCTGCTCAATGCAATATCATCATTGAACTCACTGTCCATTGCTGCAAAATCATCGTTAGACTCAGCAGCATACGAGCCACACACAAACACAAGAGTGACTGCAAAAACAAGGAGAACTGTGGTACGAATCATTGCTCTTTCACTGCCGATATATTGTCTAGATCTCTCTTAAGTAAGCTTAGTAAGGATGATTGAATTCAGTAAAACTGATGAGATTTGAATGGAGAGAGATGGCAATGCCAGCTGTATTTATACAACTAGAGTAACCCCTCAGAATACACAGCTCTGACAAGATGTTGATACTTGCAGTTTAAGAGAATTCCATAACAAAAAAAAACTTAATCGAATTAAACTATCTGTTTAGTCCTGTTATGTGAAGCCATGAATTTAATGCCATGTGTTTATAGTTTAGACTCACTTAAAGTTAGCCTATAGTGAATGTATTGTGCTTGATACAAAAAAACATGTTGTGCCAGCATAGCATACACATAGACCAGTCCTCCTGTGGTGGACTAGTGGAGTCTATTATTAGTTAACACTGCTGCATATCACTATAATAACCCATTATTGTAGCTAAGTCCATGCTGATACATGCAGTATGTGGTAACACTATCATGCAGTAATTGCTATAATTATAATTTTATTTGCTTATAAGGTTTGCATGTATATGTTAGTCTCTCTGGCTACACCGGACCCATACATCATTGGGCCATATGTGTCTGATATACGTGCTTAATTGTTGCACAATGATAAGAGAACCGCTTTATCTGCAAGTAAGCCTAGAACAGATAATGAATAATTATGCATCAGGCTTTCACCTTTTAGCAATGTTGCATGCCTATATATATTATGCATGGTAGATTATAAGCTTCATAAAGAAGCTTATAGAATTTCTGTGCAATATGAAAAAGTTGCCTGTCAGTATAGTTGAAGATGTACTGAACAGTTTTTGTACTTTCTGTCTTAATATTATTATACATTAATTACGTCGATTGCATATTACAATGTGGAATAGACACACCCTGATGCATAGTTTATTCATTTTGAAGCAATTACTCAAGATCCACTACGATATTTATGTGTGGTGGAGCTACAAATGATTGACTGTTAGTTACGTATATACCTGTATACATGTGTATGCATAATGGTTTATTTTCAGTGCATGTACATTACACAGAAATGCATGCGATGATTGATTTGATTAATGAAGGCAATATAATAAAGAAAAATGAAACTTAATCGTACAAAAATGCATTAAAATATAATAATTTTAATTGTTCCCTGTAGGAGATACTCTCTTGGTTGTATGTTGTATAGGATGGTCTAGTATCCACCGTACTTGACGTGGAACCTTTGGTTACCCTTCCTGTTCCCCCTACGACGTCCACTGTCACTACCACTGCCACTACGACTGCTATCACTGCCACTGTTACTGCCACTGTTACTGCCACTGTTACTGCCACTTCTACTGCCACTTCGGTCTGATACATAGTATGGTCGGTAGTTATATTGGTATTTTGGTGGAGGAGGAGGAGGTGGTGATGGGATGTAGTATCGGGTTGGATAGTACTGTGGCTGGGGTTGACGGTATCCATAACCACCAAACTTTCTCCTCAAGATTCTACCGGATCCGGACCCAGATCTGGATCCAGATCCAGATCCACTACGTGCATGCCTGCTCAATGCAATATCATCATTGAACTCACTGTCCATTGCTGCAAAATCATCGTTAGACTCAGCAGCATACGAGCCACACACAAACACAAGAGTGACTGCAAAAACAAGGAGAACTGTGGTACGAATCATTGCTCTTTCACTGCCGATATATTGTCTAGATCTCTCTTAAGTAAGCTTAGTAAGGATGATTGAATTCAGTAAAACTGATGAGATTTGAATGGAGAGAGATGGCAATGCCAGCTGTATTTATACAACTAGAGTAACCCCTTGGAATAGACAGCTCTGACAAGATATTGATACTTGCAGTTTAAAAGATTCCATAACAAAATCATGTAATTAAATTAAAGTATCTGTTTAGTCCTGTTATGTGACTATCTAGCCATGAAGTTAATGTCATGTGTCTATATAGTTTAGACTCACTCGAAGTCTTAACGCCATTATGTATTATATTAGCTAGTCATCTATAGTGAATGTGTTGTTCTTGATACAAAAAAAAACCTTACATTGCATTGTGCCAGCGTGTTGTATAGCACACCAATACATGCACACTGTGCATGTGTATTGTGAATTATAGAAACAAAATTAGAAACAAAAAAAAAACAACTAGACTAATAAACCACGAGCCTATTAGGTGGGTTCACAATACAATACTAATGGAATGCTATGGAACCACACGTGATGGAGTCAATTTGTTAGCTAATACTACATTGCTATATAACCCATTATTGCAGCTGCTGATGCATGCAGTATGAATTGCTATTTTTTATTTGCTTATAGAAAGGCCTGTATGTATGTGTTAGTCTCACCCATGCATATCATTCGATGCATGTGCTTACGTGTCTGACTATGTAATGAAGCCAACAAGCTTATGATTGCTGTCACCTTTCAGCTAGCAATGCATGTTGCCTATATTATGCACGGTATATACTACAGACTATATAGGCTTAGAGTTATGTATTTCGGTGCAACATAAAAAAGTTGTCAGTATGTGGAAGATGGACTTAATTACAGTTTATAAAAAGGTTTTGCACTTTCTATAAATGTTACTATTAATTATGTCGATTGCATATTACAATGTATAGCGGAGTAGACATACCCTGCCGGTATAGTTTATTTGAAGCAATTGCTCAAGATCCACTGCATATAGGTAGACCTATGCATGATACATGTGTGTGGTGGAGCTATAGGACTGACTGTTATAGTTACAATACCTATGTGTTTAATTGTGTGTACAATAATTGGTTTATTTTCAGTGTACAGTTATACAGAAATGCATGCAATGATTGATTTGATTAATGAGGAAAATCCATACTAAAGAAAAATGAAATTACTTATAATCATATGCATTAATATATAGTGTAATAATTTTAATTGTTCCCTGTTAGAGGTATTCTCTTGGTTGTATGTTGTAGGAAATGGTCTAGTAACCTCCGTATTTGACGCGGAGCCGTTGGTTTCCCCCCCTGTTTCCCCTACGACGTCCACTGTCACTACCACTGTCACTACGACTGCTATCACTGCCACTGTTACTGCCACTGTTGCTCCCACTTCGGTCTGTACCATAGTAGTATGGTTGGTATGATCGGTAGTTATATTGGTATCTTGGACGGTGAATAGGTTGTGTTGGGATATAGTACGGGGTGGTTGGATAGTGGTACTGGGGTTGACGGTATCCATAACCACCCAATTTTTTCCTCAGGATTCTAAAGATTCCACGTGCATTCCTGCTCAATGCAATATCATCATTTGACTCACTGCTACCATCTGAATCATCGTTAGACTCAGTAGCATATGAGCCACATGTACACACAAAGACAAGAATGACTGCAAACACAAGGAGAACTGGTTTAAGAATCATTTTCAATGATACCTTTTGGAGTGCAGTTTCTCAAGTAACTTGAGCTATTTATGGCTGATTATTGAACTGATGAGATTTGAATGCCAGGAGGAAGCCAACCTGCTGTATTTAAACAACTATAGATCAGCTGCAGTGGAGCATACCCTCTCAACATAGAGCAGTTCTATAAGGTGTAGAAAGTCACTACTGAGCTGTCTGCCTTTAATTAAATATGATTCCATAACAAATAATGCCGACTGCCTACTTTGCTTAGTCTTGCGAAACTTAATTACTGCCGCCAGACTATAGCTACCTATATAGCTGTATATCATGAGTGCATGTTTACTGTTAATTGATGTTGTCCCATTATATACTAGACATGCTGAGTATGATTGTTTTGGCTTGAAGTTGTTAAAGGAAAAAGCATTGCATATTGCATCATACCGTTCTTAATTGCTCATGATTCATGGCTATTTATTGTCATAAGGACTGATAAATGGCACCAATTCTAAATCTAAACATTCAAATCTTAATTTAATTATATTGTACCATGCAGGTGTTTACAAGAATTAAGGAGCCTGAGTATCAACCGGTGTAAACATCATACATTCTGCCTGTTATGATAGTATAGAGTATCACTTTAAGTACAAAGTGGCACCTTGAAGCTGTACTATGAACTTGAGAAGGTCAAGCAAGATATAATCAGAGGTCATGTACTCTATATTGAAGGTATTTTGACCACATCTATCTACTTCATAATGTTATCTAATTTGATAATGGGTGTCATAAACTAGTCTATAGATCCGCTGAATTAATTATGAAAGACAATATTTTAAACCATACAACAACAATTTTTTTATAACGATAATAATGTTTCTGCCTGTCCTTGCACGATATATTCCAGTGACCAGCACCGTACGTATATGTTATTTAATGTCGTGCAAGGATCTTTCTGAGACGTCCCCTTTGGTTGAAGGCTCCACCACGTCGTCTACCACTGCGGCTAGTGTCACTATGGCTGTGACTAGTTGTACTATCACTAACACTGTGGCTATGGGTGTGACTGTGACTGATACTAGTCCCACTTTTACTACCACTGTGGTCTGTGTTGTAAGGTCGGTAGTTATACGTAGCGGGTAGGTTATTGAGTGTTTGATATCTGGCAGCAGGTAGATTGCTGATTCGGTACCTCAGTTGGTTGTTAACTTGGGCGTATCTTGGAAGGTTGTTGACTTGGTACCTTGGTAGGTTATTGAGCTGGTATCCGGTGGATGGTATTGTGTACTGGTACTGGTATGTTGGTTGAGCTGATGGGATGTAGTAATATTGTCCGTTGCTTGCCCGATAGTAAGCACCCGAATTAGGCCTCAATGTTCGGAGGATTCCACGTGCATTCCTGCTCAATGCAACATCATCATTGGACTCACTGCTGCTGTCCACTGCAGCAGAATTATCGTTGGACTCAGCAGCATGTGAGCTACACACGAAGACTGCAAATAATACAAGAAAAATTGTGTTACAATTCATTTTCTCTTGATGCTTTTCTAAGATCTGCTGGGTATGGTTTTTTCCAAGTTGAATGAAGGAGAAGCCAAAAGCTACTGCATTTTATATAGTTACCATCTCATGGAGACCAGCCAGCCTGGCTAGATAACATGCAAAAGGGTGTTTTCATAACAATTTTATCAGCACTATGCTGATCAGCCACTCCCTTGCCTCTCCTGCTCTCATTTCTCTTGCTGTAATGTCTGTCAGTAATTGAACCATTGACAACTGCATATAATATTATGAATCAATACACCCTATAGTCTAACTCAACCCTATGATGGGTCAGGGTACAGCTATTTGCATTTAACCTTACGGTAATGTCAATAAGACTGTGTTATTGTACTTAAAGTTACAATTCAGTAAAGAAGGAGTCCATTAAACAGATATTGTTTTACTGTATTGCCTGACTGTTGTTTTAATAAATTGTGTCTAGCTAGTGAATTCTGCCTAATGCTGTATCAAGTTAAACCCAAAACAAGGCATTGTTTTTGTAGCAATTAGTTTTTTTATTATTATTATAACAGCCAGACAGAAATATACTAAGGCTCATAAACAGCACCATAACTAGATCTAGTCTAGTGAAAAAAAATTTAATAATTAGATCTAATTTAATTCATGTGATCAACATTAATGATATTCATAGACAGGATTTTTAATTAAGAACCATGCAAAGAACCACCCACAATACGAGCTACGCCCATTCTTTGTGAGATTTTCACGCAAAAATGGGGTGCGTATTGTTGGTCTCTCATCTAGTTTTATTGATTGGAGTGGTCACTCAGTGCACAACTGCGTCACTACTGTCCACCCAACTAAACCTCAACTCCAGACTTACAGCCACTAGTGACAGTACAGATGCTGATAGTCAGGTTGAGAGCCTTCTGGATGGAAACCCTAACACAGTGTGGGAGTCTAGTGATGACAGTGCTGTGATCACTGTTCGCCCTAAAACAGTAAGGAAACTCATGAATAAAATGATAGAGTGCTTAATATAAGATCTATGTATAGATCTATATCATAATAATTATTTTTTTTCACTAGTATTTTTGTCAAATTTGTCTATTTATTTCATTGCACACTGTACAATATAGTCTGGGGCTCTTGATGGATTCAACGTGTCTGAGGTAATTGTGTCTTTCCAAGGACTACCTCCTGCTATGCTAGTGTTAGATATCGTATACCAAAATGGCTCACTGAATCTTTCAAAAGCTTACGCAGTAGACTGTGATGAGGAAAATCAGCTCTGTTCGAAGCTTGAATACAATCAGTCTGAGATAGCAATACCGTTGGATGGTCAACTACAGCAGATCACTCAGATAACATTGACTCTCGATGGATTCCAGAACGATTCGGAAGTAGGTTTTTTATTTAATACCAATGATATTTGCTGGTATATACACATTTTGCATTAATTAATATATTTTTAGATTCATCAAATAAGTAACGTAACAGTGGAAGGGTATATCCAGTCCATGTATTACGTACCTGGACCACTATCATTCAGAGTTGAAGCTGAGGATGGAGTAATACTCACCAATGATGATACCTCCTTATCTCTCTTATCCATGGAGTCTCTTCTCCCATCATTCTCTGGTAGAGGATTTGTGAATATAAGTGTTGTAAGAGAAACAGATGTAAGTTTAAACTTGTTCAAGTGTTGTAGCTTAACGCTTACGTCTGACTGAATGCACTTGTAGATGAATGCTCAGTGGATCTTGAATATTCATGAAGAGACTCCTGTTGAGAATTTAATCGTTTACTATCGAAGCAATGATGAACAGAGCTGGTGGTTCTCCTTCAATGCAATGTATGGCGGATCAATGTGTGAGATAAGGTTCCTCGTTCAAGGTGAAGGATGCGAAGGAAATGGAAATTGCCTCAAGAGAGCGAGCTTGCAAATTGCCAATGAAAGCTGTAATGTGATACAACCAGGAGAAACACTTACACTGGTCGGACAGCTGAGTGGAGGCAACTTCTATCTGGTGAGCCAGTAATTGATCGATTATACTGATGCATTATTTTAAGAAATTATTCTTTTTTTTGTCACGGTAGGATTATTTTGCAGCTGTTCCTAAGTCATACACCAGTGATCAGGCATTCATGGAGCAGTGTGATGTATTTAATAGTGAGGGACTCACAGACGAATGCAGAGAGCTAGCTCTACAGATAAGTGTAGGACTTAACACATCATTTCCTACACAATGTAAGTTTCCTATAGCATTCAGTGACATCATATAGTGTATGCAACACACTGATACATATGCATAATTATAGATTTAGTACTGCCTATTCATACATCATCATCATATACTCTGTTCTCTCCATGATGCAGCTTGTGGATGTGTTTTTTCACCGTCCAATACGTGTGATCCACTGGGTGGTCAGTGTACATGCTCTGAAACCAGTGACAGTAGTCTCCTCTTTTATTCGGGCCAGAATTGCGACCTGTGTCCCTTTTACTATTACAATGACAATAACAGCGGATGTGCTTGTGAGTTATAGGAATCTGAGCCCCTCAATTAATTAGCAATTATTATACTTTCAACTATGCAGCTTGTGACTGTCCAAACGGCTATGATTGCGGCTGTCTGACGTGTGGTAACGAGGGCCAGTGCTTGTGTGGTATGGGTGCTGGTGGGCGTACCTGTAATGTTTGCATGGATGGCTACTATGATTTACAATCCAATGGTTCCCCACCAAGCTGTACTGTAAGTTTATTTTTAAATGATTAGCAGTTAGATTAGATGTTCTAATAAACATTCCTGCCATATAGTTGTGTGGATTTTGCAACACTACTGGAACAGAGTCTGGAATTTGCAACAAAACCACTGGAGATTGTCTGTAAGTGTCACACCCCCCACCTTGCTCTCCTGACTCCACCCACTTGTGTTGTAAAATTGGGTTTCTGAAGTTTTAGCTTGACTGACAGTTTTACTGCTTTTTTTCAGTTGCCTGAGTACCATAACTGGTGATACTTGTGATCGATGTAAGGATGGGTATTTCAACTATTCCTCCAGTGGATGTAAGCAATGTAACTGTTCTGATATTGGCAGTGTGGAAAACTCAAACTGTGACCAAACCACAGGACAGTGTGTTTGTAAGGTGAGGCTTGTTAGTTTGTCTGTCTATTGTATAAGTAAATATTTATGTGTTTTCGTTTCTCGTTTCACAAGGATGGTTATCATGGTATGAACTGTGATCAGATTAAAGATGGTTACTTTATGTTCAATGGCTCCCTCTATCCGTGCGATTGCTCCAACCAAACCACCAACTGTACTCAGGATCCTGCCATCACTGATAGACCCAGTGAACTATGTACATGTCCCATTGGGTATGAAGGGAGCTCGTGTGAGGTAAATTATATTAATTAATATTAATTAACCTAATTGTAATAATTGATCTGTCAATATCTCACATAACAGACCTGTGAGATTGGATATTATTATATCAGTGATGGTCAGTGTGCAGATTGTAACTGTACTAGTTCATCACTGTCTTGTAATATAACTACTGGAGAGTGTTTCGTAAGTCATCATGGCTTCTCTATAATCAAACATTTACCTAAATATTAACTTTACAATTATTTCAGGCGTTCCCCATTACTCCGCCTCCCATTGCCCCTCCTCCTCCTCCGCCCCCAATGAATTGTACTGCTAATTTAACAGGAGACTACTGTGATCAGTGTGCTGAGGAATACTATAACTCAGCTAGTGACTCTTCACCACTCGAGTGTACTGTATGCCCCTGTAGTGAAAATACGACTGTGAAGTAAGACTTTAAAATAATTTTTTTAGTCTTTCTTTCTTTCTTCCTTTTCGTCAGTTGTGTCTTTATAATTATTTTCTTTATAATTTCATACATTTTGCTTTATATCTCAGTGGTTCTTGCTACGTTGAGAATAGTGTGCCATATTGTTTCTGCCTACCTGGACACGAAGGGCCACTGTGCGATACATGCTCATCTGGTTACTATGGCATACCACCATTGTTCCCATGCTCCGACTGTTCGTGTTCCGGTAATATTAATTCATCCCACCCCAATCCCTGTAACACAACCACTGGGGTATGTAACAGCTGTGTTAATAACTCTACCGGAGACGCCTGTCAGCACTGTATGGATGGTTTCTATGGTAACGCCACTAATCAGGACTGCAAACGTGAGTCATGTGACTAGGGTATCGGTAGTAAAGGGATTCTTGTATACTATTGTTTATTGTTTGTCATTTGCGAATAAAATTAATCTTATTGGCTTTGCAAAAATGTTAATGTCATTTTTTTCCCTCCAATAGCTTGTGATTGTAATCTGGAAGTCGGTGCCGTCAATAATATCTGTGATCGTGTATTTGGTCAATGCCAGTGCCTACTAGAGGAAACATCAACCCGTACCTGTGAAACTTGTCCGCCACTTTACCACCTGGTTATGAATGTCTCCAAATGCCAACTGTGTGATAAGTGTATTGATACATTAGTTGATACCATTACCAATATCAATGGTTCACTGATGATGGCTGAAGACAACGCTGCAGTAGCTGGTGATTTGAACAATGCTAATACCCTCAATCTCACCTCGATTGAAATGGATATATCCGAAATATCCGAACTGGCTAACGAATCTGAACAAAACTTGACAGTAGCTTCAGCTAACCTTGGAGGGCTCAACGACACCAAGAACATGCTTGGCATTGATTTGAATTTACTTCGACAAGAGGTTAGAGAATATCAATTCCTACATACATTGGATAATGTACTCATTCGTACAAACATATTGGTCAGAATCGTTATTTTAATATACGTTTGTGTGTGTTTTGCTAAAGTATACTTACTGTATTATATGATGTGGTAACCTGTTTTATGTACATGTTTATGTTTATTTGTTTATAACAGGTTTTATATATAACGAACCTAGCTCAATCACAGATAGTGAATGCTCAGTTTGTGCACGATATGGTGCTGACGGAAGCGCTAAATCAGCAATATCCTAAGTTTATTAAAACTGGAGGTTAGTTATGGAGTGATATTATGATAACAATTATCAACAAGTATATTTGTATTCTACTTTCAGAACTTCTTAAAGAGATAACTGATATTCGCAGTGAAGTTCAGAGCCTAAAGACGGAGGCAGATGCTGTGTGGATCGATACCTTATCAATGATGGAACACATCATCTCCATCTCTTTTGATAGCAACATGGCCAACGCCCAAGAGATATCTAGTCTTATACTCAACAATCACGCTTACATAATGAATAAATATGAGGTGATCTTGTCAGAACAGGAAATGTTGAATACGTTACTGGGTAACACGGCTATACTGGACATTGACTACGAAATATTCTACAGTAACTTTACTAACCTAAAGGAGCATTGGGCTGAAATACGGAATGACATTACAGAGTTAATGGGTGTTCAAGAGGACCTTTTGAACAATGCAACTACTGTCAACAGCACACTAGATAACGCCACAAATAATATAGACAACATCCAATGGCAGTTGGCTCAGGTGAATGGTGACTTGAAGGAACTCCAGTCTGCGGTAGAGTCACTGAAAGATATTGTCGTATCCATGGAGGCCAGTGGGGATGAGGCTGTCAATAGTGAGGAGGAGACTAATCTGCCATTAATGCTGTCCACGCTGAATGAGACGGTAAACGGACTTCACTATGATACAGAGCATAGTTTAGAGGGATTCAAAGCCGCAATAACTCATGGAAATGATGTTTATAACAGATCACTCCATGTACAAAGGTATTCTATACTTTGTTATATCTAGCCCCACCCCTTTTACTCAACAAGTATTCTGCCAGTTCTTTAAGCACAACATTATTATATGACATTGTATTTTATTTGCTTTCATTAATATAGTATCCTTGATAGTAGTCTCAGTGCTGGTAATAAAGCTGCTCAAGCCATCATTGACTACAGATCAGTAGAGAGTCTGTTATCCAACGCATCAATGGTTGCTCAGACTGCTAACCTTACGTTGCAGGGTCTAACTGAATCTATAGCTGTATTAATGGTGGATGAAGAGGAGATCATTGAGTTGAATATCACTGTTGAACTGTTGTTTTTAAACTTGACCATGCTCTCTTATGATATACAAGGTATACTATATACAGCTGCAATAGTTTAAAAGTATAGTCGAGTGTATCATGTATGGCATGTATATAGTTAGTAATTATGATTTTTATTTATTATTATAGCATTGGAAAGCAGATATTACAGCTTATATAAAGCCTATGTCACAACCAAAGCAGCTGTCGACGATGCCGCTAAAAATATTTCTGTGTTAAATACGAACGTCAATCAGTTTACAAAGGACACCAGTTAGTTAATTAACTCATGTACAAATCCATTAAATTAACTATAATATAATTTTAGTCAGCTTTTAGTCACACCCACAAGTCTGATACCTTTATTATATGCTTCTTACTCTCCCTGTGTATAGATGAATCCCTACCCACTGCTCAGTATCAGATATCTAAAGCAGCGCAGTATGTTACTGATGCCAACAGTACTTTCAACACCATTAATAGCGAAACTGTGCCGAATTTGATAGTAGAGGCCGAGTCTATCAGTGATGTTATTGAGGACACAGCTATCAATGTGATTAACACAACGGAGTTGCTTGTGAATGCCAACGAGACTGCAGATCAGGCCTATGATCTGTTCTTGGAGAAGAGTGATACTTTATCAGAAATACAATCATTGTCTAACAGCGTGTCAATGGGGTTAGCAGAGGCTAAAAACAGTTTAAGCAATCTGTTGGACAAACTTGAAGAAGCAGAAGCTGCTGCAGCATCTGTAAGTCCATGATATACTGCATGTTGCCAGCCACTTACTTAAAGTATGATATTGTCTAGTTGTTAGTTATGTACTGAATTGTGAGGTTTCTCTCGTATTCATTACTATGATGTAATGAATTAATTAATAGATACACAATAATGAAAATAAATTTTAGAGAAATTTGAAATAAAATTTGAAAATAGGTCAAAATAAGGACAGAATAATTTATAAAGTACAATATAATTCAGGTTATTTGGTAAAAATAGGGATTGATACCCCAGCCATGAATAGTTATCCCGAGCCACGTAGTGGGGAGGGATACGGTAGTCGGCGTGTTAGTTA
>JAYJLX010019887.1:0-17369 GCA_036873525.1 Chalinula nematifera | reverse complement strand
CAGTAAATGGCAAATCATATTTGAACTAAAGAAAGTCTTTCAGTAGAGCGCGAGGGATTTGCACTTTTGTGCTAGTTTTGGTGTGTGGATGAAATGCTTGCTCAATTGAATTTTTCGACGGGAGTGCCCAATAAAATTGAGGTGCGTGGGTGAATTCCGCTATTATGAAAAGTTATAACTTCATAGAAATAATAGATGCATAATCGATAGTAGAAATAAATTGTATGTAAAAGAGAGGTACGTCTTACGTGTACATGTTTGTACACATATATTGAGGATTTTTTGGGACCTGCAATAAACTGAACCACTTTGCTCTTTATAGAACAGTTACCTTATTCAAAATATATTAGTCAGGATGTTTTGGGATGCTAATATAAGTACATGGAAGTGTATTTATTGAGTGGGTTATGTAACATACTATGCTTGTATGTTCCTTCCTCAAAGGGTGTGCTATCAGAGTTACTACCATGACTAATATTGGCCTATCAAATTGCAGAATAGGAGGTTAATAAATCGTGATATTACATGGCCTGGGTGATTAAAAATTATCTTACACCACCTGAGTTATTAAAAGTTAATTTATTTAAAAGTAAAGATTGCAATAAATACAGTCATGGTAAAAGCCGGTTAAATGCCTCAATATGGTTTCTATGGTATTTATCAACCTTGCGACTTCGTCACATGGTGTGATAAATCCCATTGAAACCTCTACCTCAATATACATGTATAACCTATACTTATACTACTATACACGTTTATGTACGTTTACATGTATGCATGTTGTCAATGATTTTTGTATGATTTTTTTCTTTTTTTTAGGATTGTACTTGTAATGATTACTGTGCTACATGTGCTGTTGAGTTTACACTGGATGTCAAGTGTACTGATGATACCACTAGACCTGTTACTACAAGAGACTTAACATCATCAAATCAACAAGTTGTTCCGGTAATATACTTTACTTTTGATCTACATATTATAACGTGACATCCTTGATGGTTTGTTTAATTTCATGAAGGTTACATCAAGAGTCAGAGAAAGTGATGCAGCGGATTATGGACTAGCTGATGGTGAGTTACATTTGGTGCTTTAACTATGCTTATAAGAAAATTTTGCATGATTATATTTTTTCTTTTGAAGTCAGTCCTATTGTTTTGTAATTAACTTTTTGTTTGAATGATTTTTACATGTACGTCCCAAACACATACATGTAAGGGAGTTATTACAGTAGACAGTAGTTATTGGATGGTGTAATTTCAATAGTTACGGGGTGGTGTAATTACAGTACTTGCTAGTGATGTAATTACAGTAGTGGCTTCGTGGTGTAATTGCAGTAGTTGCTGGGTGGTATAATTACAGTGGCTGCTGGGTGGTGGAATTACAGTAGTTGCTGGTTGGTGTAATCACAGTAGTTGTGTGGGGTAATTGCAATTGTTTTTAGGTGGCATTTATGACTTTATGTGTTCCACTTATTCCATGGGAATACTTGTTGATAGCAGAACTTGACGGATATTTCATTTACTTGTACATGTATACGAAAATATACAGCATATAATATGAGTTAAATTATAAAGTTATATTGTAGAGTATGGTACATGTATGTCTCAAAGGATGTTTGTGGCTGTGTTTGTTGAAGAGTGCATGATTTATGTGATTATGGGTAGTCGAATACAATCCTCATTTGTGTGGGCACTTTAAAACACATGTATCTCCCTTAAAACAAATTCTTGTTTTAGATATATTGCTGGTAAAGTTAAGAAAAGGCCAAGTGAGTGTTCACATCGTCATCTATACTCATACTATGCATACACTCGTACTAATGGCTATACATGTGTTTATGTAATTGCCTTTCTGGATTGTTGTATAATCTTAAGTGCTCATATAAGCATGATGTTCTTTACTAGCATGTTTTTTAACTATCTGAACTCTCAAGCTACTTGTAGTGTACTGTGTGTGTGCATGTGGTGCTACTAGCATGTTTGCATAAAATAATAATTATGTTAATAATTACGTAATATATGGAGTATTTATCTGTTGTGCTAAAGTTTATAATATATGTATATCAATATTGTGTAAGGTGTGCTACGGTGAAAGTCAAAAGTTAATCAGTGAAATTAATGGTATTCATTAAAATTAATATTCATAGATACACACTTGACTACAAAATACTTGCATTAACAAATGCCGCTATTCAAATTGCTTTGTTACAATTTTTAGTTCAAAAGCAATGGTTTTGTATGGAATTGATTTTTTTGGTTGACCACACTAATATTAATGTTTAACGTTTTTGTTTGTTGCATGCGCAATCGTATGCATTTTTTTTAACCCTTGTAGATCTAGTCTATTGCTGCTAATTGTTAATTGGTCAGCCACTCCTTTCCTTTCTTTAAGAGCTTCTACTGCATGATTTGCTGGCTGTAATGCCTGACAGTAGATCTAAATCTAAGTTGAGCTTAAGAAAGTCTATCTAAAGGCGGATTTACATTATAAACGTAACGTTTACGTAACGTAAGCAAATACATGGAAAGAGTACGAATCATTAACGTGACGTTCAAAGTTCAATTCAACTTTGAACGTCACGTTAACGATTCGTACTCTTTCCATGTATTTGCTTACGTTACGTAAACGTTACGTTTATAATGTAAATCCGCCTTAATAGAGTGCGAGGGATATGCACTTTTGTGCTAGTTATTAAGTTAGTTTTGAAACTTCGACAAAGTTTTGTGTTTCAGAAATGTACCAGTATCGAACTTATCTTTTCGTGTTTTTATACCACAAAGATGGTTTCAGCTTTCATTATACTTTATTTGAGCTATATTTATAGATAGCTTTACAGTAAAGAAGTCTTGAAATGGCTACAAAATCAGATAGGAAAAAGAGTATCTTGGGCCTGGTCGTCACACCTACTTCTACCATAGCACCACCTTTAACTATTTTGTATCAACCCAATGAAGATACATCCTCTACATAGCTAACTTATAGTATGCATGCGATGTGTTATGATGCCTTTATTGCCTTATTGATGCTCATTTTTCAATACAAGTCCAGTATTATACTTGTATGTGCTGTTTGACTATGAATGACCTTTTGACCCTACTTTATTAAACTTTGGAATTCATCAGTTTGACTCCAGCATTAATGTTGTGACATTTCACAATTATTGTGATTATCTATTTGTTAGGAGTTGAAGTTAAAAGCTTATGCTATAAAGGTTTGTGTGATGAATGTTTCATTGCTTTTAATGGTGTTACTAATGATCCCTCACATATTCTAGGGGTTCGGTAAAGAACATATGAAGTGGAGTTCAGCTGCTGGCATTTCATTTGAGTATGATCCGGATAATGCATTACGACACACAACTTACCCTAAACCTGAAGAGTGGTTAGTTATAGAGTTGAACCTGCATTGTGTGTGAAATGCTGCTGTTTTTAAGTTGCTTGCCTTGTTGATGTGGTATACATAATTGTAGTGTATATGGCACTGGCTAATTACGTAACATAAACATAAAGTATGCTATACTATTAGAACAGTAGAAGTCATTAGTGTGCCACATTCCCATTCGAACTTGGCTTAACTTTAAATGTTATGTAAATAGTTTGATCTTCTCGTGTATTCTACTTACACATTACATTTATAGTGTGAATAGATCTTGACCGAGATATCTTACATGTGTACATTCGTTGATTTTCATTCTTTAGGCCAAAGAGTGAGAACTCATTGTTAGAAGAAGATAAAAGTAATTGAATTAAGGCAATTTTCTTGCAAGAAAATATAATTATGATACTAAATTATAAATTATTATAAATTAATATAGATGAGGCACCGTATGATTACGATGGGAAGCCTAACAAGTTTTTTATTAATGTTGAAGTAAGTTAGTTTATTCTTTTATAAAGCTTTTTTATGTATATTTTGTTATTCAATGTATGCAGTCTTCTGGATCACTTAGAGCAGAGAAGATGGTGTTGTCTGGGATAAATGTGTTGAAACAGAAGTTGAGTGACTTGCAAATTCAGTTGCAACATGAGACAGCCCAAGAGGCTCTTGTAATATAGTATATATATGAAACAGTTCTTCACTTTTTTTCACTTTCTTTCTTTTTTGTTGATTTTGTTTTTGTCATGTGCAATATTTTGATCAGTTAATTATTTGTATTGTTAATTTTATGAAAGCTTCATGCAATCGTAAAATTTTGGTGCATTCTTTAGCTATTATAGAAACCATGTTAACCTAGCTGGGCAGTGGGCAATGAAAGCACGAATGAAAGTCACGTACCAGATATATGTGCTATACTCGTTGAAAAAATATTGAACTGGGTGACCTGAATTATGAATATGCGACATCATTATTACAATAATTATAGTCTATAGATAGATCTATATAATATGCCCTCACTGATCACGTGACATGACAGTTTCCACGTGGTCGGCTTTAATATTGTAACGGTAGCTTGACTTTCTTGTGTCTCTCGTCGTCACGACTTATGTTGGATCCCATCAAACAGGATGCTGTTAGCACGGATGAAGAAGGAACTAAATATGTTAAGAACTAACGCTCCCGATGGAATAAGTTGCTGGCCTTTAGAAGACAATTACCGAGAGTGGGAGGCGGAAATATCGGGAACTGCTGATACTCCCTATGAAGGAGGCGTTTTCAGATTGAAGATAGTGATTCCTGACAGGTATGAATGTAACTGGATTAAGATTACTCGATTTGGATAGAGGTGTATTCGTGGGTGTTTATTAGTTTCGCAAGTCTCGTTCCCAGCCCCTCCCCTATTGCTGATCTTGAACATAGATATTAAATAAGAGGGATTGGAGACCGCCTACGCATAAATTAGTTAAACGCTTACTGTCCTTGTTTGCCGGGCTTTAGCCGCGAAAGAGCTTTTCGTAATATGACACCATCAGTGAGCGACTATTGATCGGGCGACATATGGCAGGTATGGCCACCATTGCTGACCCGACACTGTATTGACTGCTGTACAACCAAGCGAAAATCTGCTAAATACATAGCAATTGAATTCCTTTACTAAGCCATCTTAAACACAAGCCCATATTAACTATATTTAAGTAGTTACAGTCCCACAAACGAAAACCCTTACAACGAGTCTACCTCAACAATTGTTCATCACAGAAACTTCTTAAAGGCATAATTTTATTGCCAAATTCATTATAAACAAGATCAAAGATTTATTTTTATCCACAAAACCGGCTTCGCTGAGCAACAGTCCCACAACTACAAGTAGGTCAGTGTTAGAGAAATGATCAATTTCTATAGCTAGCGTGTTAACTATTATTTAATTAACACCACGAGGATGGTACGCGCCTTATGTACGTAGTGCGTAGGCGGTCTCCAATCCCTCTTATTTAATATCGATGTCTTGACGGACGGGGAGGGTCTCGTGTCATGGCTTGGATATTCTTGTTCTTCAAAGATGACATCGTCAGTGAAAAAAAATGACGTCGTCATCCGTTTCACGGTTACAGCTGTATGGGTTTAGAGTTTGCCAAGAAGAGGCAGGCAAGAAGCTGCGATGATGTGTCAGTCCTCTGGTTCTTTCAGAAAATGTCTACGGCCCACAACCATCACCTTGCCACACGCAATACAACACGTCGCCATGTTTATCTGCAGTTATAAACATTATAGTAAGGTATCATGTGCTATCTCCAATCTGATTGGGCCATAGTTTTTTCAATGTGAAGAACAAGAATACCCAAGCCATGACACCAGACCCTTCCCATCCGTCAAGATCAGCAATAGGGGAGGGGCTGGGAACGAGACTATAGTCTCGCATGGCCAGACCCTCCAAAAGGCAAGGGTGTGATGACATGACCGTATCACCTTGTGATTGATGATACTTGAGGTACTTAAACCACTTGAAAAAGTCACTTGCTAACTGTATAGAAATAGCGGTGCTTTCTGTGATTAATGGGATGGAAATGATAGTGGTGATATCGGTATGGGACAGGGCAAAACAAGTGAAGCTGTATGAAACTGCTCTGTTTATTCACTTCGCTTTCTCTCCCTTCCACCACTAACATTTCCATCACGCTAAATAATTATATAGGCCCTGGATAATTCAATGCTGTTAATACAATCCCATTTGTCACAATATGACGTGAAAGGTTGAACCTATTTGACTCTTATTGACGAATATGGTTTCTAAACATTGGAACTTGTTAAAATTGTATCAAGGTTTTACTTTTTTTTTCATTTAATAAACTAGTTGAAGGCTACAAAAGCGGAAGGATTTTAACATCCTCTAAGCCATGGGCATCTTGTTTTTTTAAACTTTTTTGTTTTTTGTCATCATTGCTAATATCGGATCAAACAGGATGCAGTAAGTGCAAAAAAAAAACAAAAAAAAAACAAAAAAAAACAAAAAAAAAAAACTGAACATTTAAGAGCTAAAAAGGCTCCCAGTGCATTACGTTGCTGGCCTTGGAAGACAGTTATCTAGAGTGGGAGGCGGAATAGTGGGAACTACTGATACATGTACTCTTTATGAAGGAGGCATTTAGAGATTGAAAATAGTGATTTTTGAAAGGCGCAGGTAGTTGGATTATAACCCAATGGCAGCCAAATAAGGAAGCAAAAAAAACCATGGTTTTGATAGCACATTCAAAAACATGCAAAATCTTAAAAACTACGTAAGATAGGAATAGGCAATGTCTTATTGTACTAATACTAATGCTTTACTGTTTATACTTATGCAAGTCGTTTCTGTTTTAGGCTACCATTATGGAACAAAGTTAAAAATTTAACATCACCAATTTTTTCAACATAATTTTCACATTATTAATATCAATTTTAATTTTTAAATACATTATTATGTTGTCTGTAATGAATGGTTCAAATTTTATTGAAGTTTACTTAAGAGTGATAAGCTTCGAAGCAATGGCCTACACATAAGTGTGCTAAACATTTCAGACACTGTGTCATCATCACTTTGTTGTCTTTATGTTTGTTACCCCGTGGTAAACTTTTATGTTACACAGACTACGCACCTTTTTCGAAAATCAGTCCTATACATGTATATGAAGTGCTTACCCTCAATCCCGGAAAACTTCATGGTTTGTAGACGACCAAGACTCCTACGCTGATCGTATGCTGCAGCAGTCAAACTGTAAGCCAATTCCATTCTGAACAGCTTTAATGGTTTACAGTTGCCAGGTGAGTTAGCATCACAAATGACAAGAGAGTTTATGATGGCTTTATGAATCGTGGATTCTCCAGAAGACACACCTCCACCATTCCATGGTTTTTTTTTTCCAATGGAATAATAGCACATCAGTTGATCGGCTAAGTCTACACTACTCATATGTTTATTGTAGTGTGATATTACCACGGGACAGGAAACTTCCTTGTCTTTATCTACTTGGCACGTAATAGAAGTAAGTGAATCACTCCAAAATTGATGACAAACAAATTTTTGTTTTCATGCCATTTAGATGTTGTTAGTCCCTTATGAAACATAAAGTGAGAGTCTCCTTGATTCATTTTCTCTGTGGTTTGTGCTAGTGATGCTTACGGTTTGTTCTAACTGTACCACTAGTTTTCGTCTTGTTATCTAAAAAAATTATTGAAAAGCACAGCAAAGTATAGAAGTTATGTGTATACAGCAAATACCATTTATCGAGTAGTGGTTGCATCAATTTTGTGACAACATGATGAGCTAACCCGTTAGGAGAACTTTTACCTGATGTGCTGGTTCCAGTGTAGGCATCAAGTGTATAGATGTAACCAATTATTGCATCACTACTGAAATCCGTACCTTTTTTCCACACTTATGGGGTTTTTGGGACATATACTGGATAAAAGAAAGGTGGCATTTTGTGCCAATAATACTCTCGTCAATTGACACCTGGGGATGCACAGAATATACTTCCGGACATGAATTTGAGAAGATGTCTGAAAAAGGACGTATCTTCCACAATTGTAATTGGATTGGATCGGATCGTTTATGTGTGGTTGTGTTATCTGTCACATGTAAATAACGCAATATTTGTTGGAATCTGTTTTGTGGCATCACAATTCGAAACCATGAATGTGCCAAAATTGGTTCAGTAGACACATATTATTATTATACTTCACCGATTGATGGGAAGGCCAGGGCAACGCATACAACACCCTAGTATCCACTGAGGATGCTATATGTATATGTAGACCAATAATTGTCGATGTTTGGTAACAATATTTTTCCCATGGCAATACTGATAAATTCCATAAGTTCTTCACAAGAGATGGTTGTCCAAGGCGAGTTGTCATTTTTCAAAATCCTTTGTTGATTGGCATAAAGATTGGTTTGTACAACAGGTTTGTCATAAAAATTAACAAGTGAAAGCATTCTTTTGGATCGTCAATGCCAATAGCTTCTTTAATTGAACCAGGAGAATCACCTTTGAATGTTTTGTTGACTGGAGGAGATTGATCATCGTATTCATCACTCCAATCCATTTACCAGTACCACAGCCACAGCCACCACGACCACGATTATCAGTGCTGCGATTACTATGACTGCCAAATGCGCCCTACCAATCACACACACATGCAACTCCAGGGCTTCCATAGCCATACCCAACTCCAGGGCTTCCACTGCCACACCCAACTCCAGGGCTTTTACTGCCACGCCCACTCTAGGACTTCCATGACATTCACAATCATCAGTAGATGCATCAGAAGGATCTGGGTTGGAATCAGAATCCAAAGAAGATGTTGTACCTATAATATAAAAAAAGAAATTGTGAAAAACCACATACATATAATTATATTACTTGCACACCATGTAGCGTGTTCATACGTATTCACACACATGCACACTACAAATGCACCATACATGCTTAAACACCCTTATGTACATACATGTACAGCAGAACTACTTTTGTTTTCATCCAGTGGTGGCTCTTCATTATCTGCTAGTGTTTCACCTGGTTCTTCTTGAAGCAACAATGAGTCTCTCTCAGCAGGAAGTAGAGTAGTTGTTTCTGAGAGTACAGCAAAGGAATCTGGAGCTAAATATCCTTGAGGAACAAGGATAGCATTATCCTGTTTGTCAACTCCATCACCGTGAATATTGTCATCATCGTCGCTTTTACCATAAAGATCAACGCTATTCAAAGCAACTTCCATGTCATCTTCCATGAGCTCATTGGTTTCAAGCAGTGCAAGTACTTGTTTCGCTGAATATGTTTTGTTGCTCATACTTTCAGCCATACAGTATCTGAAGTTTTTTACTTTGCAACAGCACAACAAAATATATTTAATTAAAGCCCAAAAGGTGTTAAATCCACTTGTTACAAAATTAAGTCTGCATTACAAACCATTTAATAATTGTTGGGGATTATTTGGACCCCAGTGTTTATCGGTTGAAAAAAGCCTCCCTTGGCTGGCATAAGGTTGAGGTTGCTCCTTGTTCATAGAGCTGTGCATTTATGGGTGTTTGTAAGGGTCTGGTTCTGCCGTTTCAGTTGGCAACAAAAAAATTGTAGCCAGATAACATTACATTAATGTAGTCAGATCCTACTGCAGAGGGTATGGGTTTGGTGAATCTTAAGTTTTCTCTTTGTTGAGCTCTCAAGTGTACTTGTGGTTGAATTTATGTGGTATGCAAGTTTTTAAGTGGTTGCTTCATACATGTAGTATAGACCCCTTTCTAGGTAATTGGTTTAAATTTACACCCATTGTTCTTTATGTAAATTATTTTTTTGTTGTACATGTAATTATGGTATCTGTCCACTTGCCGCCATTTTGTTGGGCAAATTTGTTTGGAAAGAATCTGAGAAATGGAATTAAGCAAGAATTTCTTCCACATAATTCATTTATAAGCCATGAAATTAAAGTTCATCAGGTGCTTTGAGGCCATGGTAACATCATTTTCAGCTTATATAAAAATAAAACAGTTATCATAGCTTACAGCAAACTTGTTTGCTCTTTCCCTACTTTTTGTGTACATTTTGCCCAATAAAATGGTGGCACATGGGTGGCTACCGTATATGAAAATTAATGATACTCATGGGCAAACAATTTGCTAAAAAGGGGTCTATAAGCTTTTTGATTACACGTTAAACTTTAACCTTGCTTGGTCCAAAGGATCAAACTAGCAAGACTGTATTTATACATGTACATGTACATGTATTTGACTGTCTTTACAAAAATAGCACAATTTTTAATTTTTAATGTATTGAGTAGTAGTGAAATGTAACACTCAAAAATGATTTCTTGGATGATCACATGGGTTTCCTCATGAGTAGACACTATAAAGTCTTCTCTTTTGTTGCATTTATATACTTTGCTTAGTCAAAAAAAAGCTTCATAGGAGAGATCTATAGTGTTTATTGAGCAAATCATTTTTATTGTGGTGCTCATTTTTGTATAGACACATGGCAACTTGGTAACTTGTGCAGTTTGTCTTTATCTGTTTGTTACAACGAAAACATCAAGCAAGGCTCGAAGAATAAATGACACTTTATCAGTAGACCCTACCAGGGTTGTATAGAGGATTTTTTTCTGTGGGGGGGGGGGGAATCTCAGTTAAATTTTTTTGTGTTTGACTCTGTTGTGTGAACTTTTGATAAATTCTTCCACTAATTAAACCAATAATAATTGATTAAACCGAATCAATGAGTCAAATGTGAATAATGCTACAGTCAATGCAGTGCATACACACAACGCATTATAATCACAAGATCAGTGTTAAATAACTAACATCAATGAATTAACAAAAAGTAGAGTCCAGAGCTAGATTATTAAGTTATTTAGTAGCCTAAAACTTCAAAAAAAGTTGTAATCGTCTTTAAAATTAAGACAACTTGGAAGAAAAATGGTGGCCATTTTTACTTAGTTTAATAAGTTGTGGTTTTCTACATAATTATATGCAAAATATGGGTGCAGTTGGCAATTTCAGTTTTGGTAAAAAGCTGCTAAAATTCCCTTTTTTTATTGATGTACATGTATTATTTTCTTGTACTTAACATTGTATTTGTCTATAGCATTGCTTAATGTTTATCTCATTCATACATGTAGGTATCCATTTGAGCCTCCAAGAGTTAGCTTCTCTACTAAAATCTACCATCCAAATATCGATGATCAAGGTAGAATTTGTTTGGATCTGCTAAAGCCCCCACCTAAGGGTTCCTGGAAACCATCTCAAAATTTATCCACAGGTACATGTACGTATGATGCATGTATGTTCATGTGTATTAAGTAAATTTGTTTTTACATCAGGGTTGGGGGGAAATACATTGATACTTGTACTTAAGTACAATAAGTACAGGTATCTGGAGTACTTGTACTTGCTACAGGTACAAATTCTAAGATGGACTTAGTACTTTAAACAAATCTAGATACATGTACTTATGAGCACTTCATGTACACTTGAGTACATAAGTACAATTAAGTACAGAAAACTATGAATGTCATACAGTTTTGTATAATGTACATGATTTTGCATAGCATATCAGCTGGAAAAGTATTGTAGATTTAAATATGTATCACATTGATTACATGTAAATGTACATTAAGATGAAAATGCATTACCGAAATTTTTTATGAATTGATGTAACAAAGATTTTCTTGGGTACATTTACATGTGCTTGTGGTTTAACATGTCTAGCACATATGCCAATCAAATTAATTGTACTTACAGATGTACTTAAGTACAAACAAAAATTGTAGTACTTGAATGGGAGTTATTCATTACTCTAAAACGAATAATTAGAATATACGGCTGGGGTGGGTGCGCGTTAATTAGAACCGTTTATTGCACTAATTTGCATGGAGAAATGTCAAACTTTCGTCTCGCTTTTTTTCCTGTCATCGTTACTTGGATGCATGCGAAATTATCACAACTAACAGGTTAGTAAGTAAGCTTTATTTTTTTTTACTGGAATAAAAATTATATTGAGCGCCTATACGATTTCCACTACATGTTGCTAAGATGCCAATAAAGCTCATCAAAGTAATCCCTGTACTTACCTTTCCTCAAATATTTGTTTTTCTTCGGTGAAAAATGTACAAAGCAGGAGATATACATGTAAACCAATCAGTTTTCATTTTCTTCCATACAAACCAGTGCAATAAACGGTTCTAATTAACACGCACCCACCCCGGCCGTATATTCTAATTATCTGTTTTAGAGTAATGAATAACTCCCATTAGGTACAACAACATACTCTCAAACATGTACTTGTACTTGTACTTAAAAAACTTTTACAAGTACTTGTAATGTACATGTACTTAAGTACAAGAAAAAGTACTATCTATGCTTCAAATGTGGAAAATTAAACACAATGTACGTAATCCTCATTAATTAGCCAAAAACAAGGACGAGTAGTGTTGTAATCTCAGAAAAATTGTGATTAATAGAATCAGTTTTACTAGAACATCAAAAAAACTAAAAACTGTACTAATCACAAGGGTATTTATAATGAGTTCATGAGAACATTCTAGAATCACTAAATACACGTGACCTACACCATGTGTCAAAACTATAGGAACATTCTGGAAGAATCCTGAGTCTTGGTACATGCGATAAGAAACTAATAACTATATTAAGTAAATAATAACTATAATTATATTTAGTTCAGTCACCACGTTCCCCCTTTTCTAAGTTACGATTCGTAGGGAGAGAATCTATCAATAGGTGCTCTGACTCGAGTAGAGTGACAAACTGGTATTGGTGCTGGAGTAGGAACTGGAGATGATCCACTAGTTACGGTATCAGATGACGTATCAACAACAGATGTGCTTGACTGATTAGATGTCAGCATCCAGTCATCTGGTTCTGGGGACATTGAAGCACCTTCATCTTCTGGTGCAACATATCGCTGTGTAGGTGGTCAACATGACGTCGGAGTTCAACTCCAGTATTTGTTTTCAAGTGGTAGGACAACGGACCACTGACTTTGACAACCACAGCTGGAATCCATGGTTCTTGGCCATTGAAACCCTTAGCAAAAACAGTATCACCTTCCTTGAATCGTCGGGGTGCTCTTCCAGTATCAGTGGTTTGTAATTGCTTGGTTTGAGCCTTGGGAGATGCAGAATCAGGGTGTAACAAGTCTAAGGATGTCCTCAACCTCCTCCCCATCAAGAGTTGTGCTGGGGAAAGGCCTGTCGTGGTTTGCGGTGTCACTCTGTAATGGAACAAAAACTTGCACAGTTGGTCATCCATTGGACCATCAAGCTTTTCCACATTGTTCTTAAAGGTCTGAACGGCCCATTCTGCTAAACCATTCAAACTGGGGTGATACGGAGAGGCAAGAATTTGTTAAATTCCATTGTCCTGTAGAAATTCTTTAAATTGGTGACTAGTGAAGGCGGTCCCATTATCGGAAACAACTTACTCCAGTAACCCATGGATGGCAAAAATGGAACGAAGTTTAGTGATTGTGTTTTCAGTCAACATGGAATTCACAATATGGACATCCATCCATTTGGAGTGGGCGTCAATGATGACTAGGAAGTACTTGCCTTTAAATGGACCCACATGGTCGATGTGGATCCTGGACCACGGACACGACGGCCATTCCCAGGGGTGGATGGGAGCTTTGATCGATAATGGACGATTCGTTTGGCTCATCTCACACTGTTATACGGTTGAGGCAATATCGGCATCTAGTCCTGGCCACCAGACATATGACCGGGCAAGGCTCTTCATGCGACTCACACCAGTGTGGGACTCGTGTAACTGTTTTAACACCATTTTCCTAGCAGATGGAGGAATTACTGCTTGGGAACCCCATAGGATGCACCCAGCAACAACACTAGGCTCATCTTTGCAAATATGGTAGGGTTCTAAAGCGGGATCAGTGATAGATGACAGCCACCCGTGGAGAATGAAGTGGTAGAGTCTGGACAACATCGGATTCTTCTCTGTTAACGACTTGATATCGAAGGCCGTAACAAGAGTGGTTGATAAGTGGTTTTGTACAAGGTTAACATCACCTACAAAAGGGATATCGGAGTCGGAGAAAGTGTTTGGAAGTGGCAATCTACTCAAAGCATCTGCGTTACAGATCTTGGAACCCGGGTGGTAGCAAATAGAGTAATCGTACTCACTCAGAGCGCCCATCGCTGTATCCTCGATGCCGCCATCAACAGTACTTGCTTGGACTCGCCAAACAAGTGCTGAAGGGGTTTATGATCGGAGTAGATCGTAAATCTCTGTCCTGCTAGGTACTGTCAGAGTCTCTTTACTGCGAATATGATGGCAAGAGCCTCCTCCAATTTTGAATAATTCTTCTCAGCAGGAGCCAAGGTACGGGATATGAAGGCTACCGGGTGTTCTGTGTCATCCTTGTATTTGTGGGAGAGTACTGCCCCAATATCGTAGGGAGAAGCGTCACAGCTTAACACGAGCTCTTGTTGGGTATCGTAGTGGATGAGGACCGTAGAGGTCTATAATAACTCCTTGGCTTTTGTAAATGTCGTGGCATGCTCAGTAGTCCAATGCCAGGGGGTGTTCTTTTGTAGCAACCTATAGAAGGGAGAGAGCAAACATGCAAGGTTACGTATAAAGGAACAATAATAGTTCAGTAATCCTAGGAAGGATTGTAGTTCTGATAGGTTTTTAGGTTCCGGTGCTTCCTTAATAGCACAAATCTTCGTTACGGATGGGTGTAGACCTTCTTCATCAATCACATGACCAAGGTATTCCACGGAATGTGTCATAAAGACGCAGTTCGATCGTTTCAGGGTCAGTCCAGGACGTTCGAGAATACGAGATAGGTTGTGTAGACGATCACTCTGGTCTCTTCCAGTTACAAGGACATCATCCAAGTAAACAATTACCGATGGCACGCCTTGGAGGAGACTGTCCATGGCCCGTTGGAAAATAGCCGGATCTGATGCTATGCCGAAGGGTAATCGTGTATACTCAAACAGACCTTTTGAGGTGTTTATGGTAGTGAACTTCTTGGAGTCCTCAGATAGAAGTAGTTGCTGATATGCATGTGAGAGGTCAAGTTTTGTGAACGGGCGCGGTTTATAGAAATGAGGTTGGGTGGTTGAGGGAACGAATAGCTTTGCTTTAACATCCTTGAGTGTTCCTAATTGCTCACAAAAAAGGCTGGAATGCTTGTCCAGTAGTGCCTGTAGTGGGTCGGTTTTGGTTAACGAGTGAATAGCCTTCCAGTTTAGACGAATAGGTTGGAGCTAGTTCCGGCCAAAAAGGCTTGCTCCTCCTTTTACGACAACTAATTGTAGGGAATGGTTCTGTGATTCGTAAGAAACATCGACTTGAACAACTCCGAGCACTGGAAGTTCTTTGTGGAGGTACATGTAGGTACGGAGTACGATATCAGTCGGTTATATTGGAGTCGAATCTTTGAATAGCGAATTGTATGTTACTTCACTGATGACGGATACAGCAGCTCCCGTATCGAGTCCCATGTCTAGCTTCCGATTATTTATCAACACTGGAACTGTAATGGGTTGAGATTTTGAAGGAAGATGAAACAAATCATAGGATGCAGGTAGGCTGGTAGACGGTTGTGGTTTTGACGAACTTAGTGTGTCAATCACGAGGTTATTAGTTGTATGGGCAGATGATCATTTGGAACGGTTTGTAGATGACGATGATGTCGTAGTAGACTGTTGTTGTTTGCTTCGACAAACTTTGGCGATGTGTCCCAGTTTACCGCACAGGCGACACTTCTCACCAATGAAACGACATTGTGGAGCTAAGTGAGGTCCACCACAGCGATGACAAATAGGGTTAGCAGATTTCTGGACCTGAGTGGATCATGTCAAGCGCTTGCTGTGACTAACATGATGAACCTGTGATCTTGAGTCAGTAGTTGGCTTCATCTGCTTTGCCTGGAGTCCTGCCTTCTCTATGCTAATGGCAATCTCCAGTGCTCTCTCTAGGGTAAGTTTGTTGTCCTCAGTTAACAGTCTCTTTCTATTAAATAAGCCACAGACGAAATGATCACGAAGTAGCGTAGCAATCAGTTTCGTGAGACTAACCACGTAGTCGGTCAAACTCTCGTCGGCTTCTTGGCAACGGAGCAGGCTGAACAACTGCAGAGTCAACTTTCAACAATCCAACATATAGAGCTTATTCACTAAAGTTATGAATATCATTAACACGCTATGAATATCATTAAGACGCCATCTTGAGTGGCAAAGTGAATAGAAAAGTTGCTATAACAAGTGATCAAGAAAACACAGAATCACAGCATGGTAAGTAAAGTTTCACTACAAGTATGCTGTTACTTTTTATTTTGTAAATCTTGCTTTATAATGAACAGAAAGTTAAAAACGGTGTTTTTCTTGATTGATAAGGAAAAAAAAACGCCGTTTATGAATTTTTGTTCATTATAAAACCGGATTTACAAAATAAATGCGCATCGAAGCGCCTTGCTAAGGCAAGAAACTCAATTCTAGCTATTATTACGATGCTAGAAGCCCTTAGTTATGTCTACAAGTGAAGAAAAGCCAAGTGTTCATCGTCTGGTGTGCTTTTTAGCTGTTATAAAACACTCGCTCGAACGAGGTAAGCAATTTTCTTCGAGTTTGAGCACATACACCGCTCTATTGAACCACAGGCTTTTCTATTTCATGTTTAACTTACAGGATAGCTGTAACCATCATCTGAGAACAAGTTGTGAAAGTTTTGGGTTGCAATTCTTCGTGTGAAACGAGTTCAGAAACGCAATGTGCTCAAAGCCATTTTCTTGGCCCCACCCTGCAATGGTTAATTATTTTGTGTAATAATGTGTAATGTGAACGCGATCAAAGCGAATCAATGCGCATCTCACGCAAAGGCGAATCAATGCGCCTTGAAGCGCTTTAGGAAGTGCTGTAGTGTGAAGAGGCCTATATATTGTATATATGATTTATTTTCATTATGTATATACAATGTATTATTACATACATGCATATCACTTTTTTTAAACCCTCAACTTTCTGACTCTTTTAAATACTTTTTATCTCCTTTTATCTCATTACTGTTAAGTGTACCTTTTTCCTTATTTTGAGTTCAGGGTTCTTCATCAGTCCTGGTTTTTTTTTTTTTGGTCTAATTTTCACTGACTGCATGGAGTTTTCAGTTTGGATGGGCGATAATTGGAAAGAACAATAGACTAGGTGTGGTGAGCTGTGAATGCATGATGATCATGATAATAAAATAAATACTATAGCAACATATAAACAACAGTCAAAAACGCCTAAAAAATAGTCCTATCGATTCCGAAGTGCTGAGCTGTACCATCTTCTCTTACAAATTTAAAAACTAAGCTGCATCCAAGGTCTCTCTCATGAGCTGTAACGGCATCAGATGAGCTTGATGCGGCAGGTAGGAACTCCTTCAAAGCCCGTTTGCGAGTTAAGTAAAACTCGACGGATTCCTTATTTACATAGCAGAA
>JAYJLX010019776.1:0-17379 GCA_036873525.1 Chalinula nematifera | reverse complement strand
GGAGAGGGGAGGGGGGGGGGGGAAAAAGAAACTGGGGGGGAGGGGGGGGTCCCCCCCCCCCCCCCCCCCCCCCGAAAGAAACCCTGACGTACATGTAAGTACATGTAAATGCGAGCAGAGCCTGGATAACAGGATGATACGTAGGATAGGGTCTAACCTGGTTCAGCTCCATCAAACAGGTAAGGATGGTTACAGCACTTCCTCAGTTGCATCAAGATATTGAGCAATCTCATCTTCTCCAGGCGACCAGCACCATTCACTAGGTCAATATCCTTCAGCAGTATACGAGTATACCTATATATAAACATGCACATACATGTTCATACATACTGTACAGTACAGTACATTAGGGAAATCATGACATGTTCTACAGCAGAACCACAATCGTAGACACCGTTGGGAGATCAGGCATACATGTACAATATATACAGTAGGTGGCCTACTAAGTAAATATGGAAAAACTACTTGACCTGCTGTAGTTGACCAAAATATCTTTTTATTGAAAATCTTCAACAAATACATCCATTACATGTAACGTACATGATCTCGTTCAGAGACTACATAGTACATGTACAGTACATAATGTACAGTATTTCAGAGTATTGGATCTAGTATGTAACGCATTATTGACCATTCTCTCTGCATCTTGCCCAATCCAACGTAAATCTTTATCTCCTTCTTTGGAGGGAGTTTCTTCTCCACATCTGACTTCAGTCGTCGAAGGAGAAATGGCCTCAACACAGCGTGCAACCTCTCCACTAGCTTACTGTCCTCCAGATTACTCTTGTTGAACCATGCGTCGAAATCCTCAGAGGAGTCGAAGACGTCAGGAAGGAGAAAATTAAGAAGGGCCCACAACTCATGGAGGTTGTTTTGTAGAGGTGTTCCAGTCAGTAATAGACGGTTTGTGGTCCTAAACTCTCTAACAATCTCCGAAAGCTAACAAAGGAAAAAAGAAAAAAAGAATAGCTTGAACAATACAATCAGCATGGCACATGTACTGTAAATAAATGTAGTACAAGCGTTCAATGTTTACATACATGTATAGTACATGTACAGCGTTCATGTACATGTATACACACACACACACTTACTGTACATGCATGGCGTGAATTACAGTTTTATAACTATTAATAACTACAGCACATGTACCTGTACAGACATGCAATAAATGTGGATATTGGATAATAAGCAAACTAATTCTGTTTCTAACCTTGGATTTCTCGTTTTTAATTCTATGTGCCTCATCAATAACCATATAGCGCCACGTAAACTTCTTGAATGTTGCTTTCTCCCTGAGTACCATTTCGTACGAGGTCACTATAATGTTCCATTCACCAGGCAGTATCTCCTCGCTTATAATTCGTGTCTAAGTACAACAGAGTAAGGGGAATAAGGATGAAAATTCAACATCAATGTGATTTTCTACTATGTTATCAGATAACAAAACAATTAAAGCACTACACAATGTGTAAGCTAGCTAAACCACAATCATGATACATGCATACACCACAATACATTGTACATGTACATGTAATTGAATTAATGTTAGAATATTGGAAAGCTTGGCTAAGATGACTATGTCACCTCTATGTTGATGAAGCATTGCTTCAAGATTGTTGATTGTTTAAGATGTAAATACTGAGCCCTGTTGTTGTAACTGAAAACATCAAAAGTGGGTCATTTTCAATCAAGATCTTTTTTTCAAAGAGGGGCACATATAAAATTATTCTAATTAATGCTCACTCATTCTTCTTTTCATGCATAATTACTATTCTAATTAATGCTCACCCTTTCTTCCTGACTCCCAATGAGACATATGGTCACCAGTGAAGGACACCATCTCTTGAACTCAGCCATCCAATTGGCCAGTGTACTCTTCGGTGCAATAACCAAATGGGGACCGGGGACTTTCCTCATCAAACACATGTAGCCAAGGAGAGAGATAGTCTGGAGTGTCTTCCCCAAACCCTAGTCAACCCAAATAACATGCATGTCAGTGGGCAAAATAAAATTTTACATTTATCAGGTCATTGATGAATTTTACTCGGACATGTAATACATGTAGGTCACTATGATGTAATGAGCTAAAAACGGTTGGACATTTTCTAGAAATGGTCGAAAAAATGTTGGATGACCGGCAGTTATTTTGCGCTCTGCATGTAACTCAAACTACACATACTGTACATACACGTATGCTCATCCCTAATAGAAGTAGCTGTACAGTATGGTTTTCACTCATATACATTAATACATACATGTAGCTGAAAAACTCAGTTACCATAATCAATCAAAAAAATAATGGACTTTCACTTAATTAGAAACGCACATACAGTACACCGACATACATGTAATCCAGAATTTTATCTGGATACGCCTATTATTTAGACACTCAAACCAACTCAATTATACATGTATACATGTACATGTCACAGATCATAACTTCACATTTACGTTAAAAGGGATTCAGTACCATTAAAATAAGCTACAAATTAATATCAAATTGATAATTACATTGTACATGTACTTGGGTATTGTACAAGCATGGAGGGGAACTCCTTTTGTACGAAAACACAAGACAATTGATAATTGACTATATAGCTGAATACGCCGGATATCATAACATATGTGTACTTACTTCACAAACAACAAGTGAATACAATTACAATAAAGCATTACTAGCTGTGTCTACAAATTACTTAGACTGCACATTGCACATGTACATGTATTAGTATTGGGAAGGGAGGAGAGATAAGTATATGTACACGTACATGTACATGTACATACAGTACAGTAATATAAATATGTATTAGCATAGGGAGGGGGGGGAGGGTAGGTATGTGTACATGTACATACGATTATGTATTAGTATAGGGATGGGTAGGTACTGTGTGCACATGTACATAAGGTAATACGAATATATGTATACATGTATTAGCATAGGAAAGGGGGGAGGGTAGGTATGTGTACATGTACATATGGTACCATTTCATCAGCCAAAATTCCATTGATACCATTCTCATACAGTGATATCATCCAGTTCAACCCTCTAATCTGGTAATCGCGCATCTTGCCATTTTTAATATCTAGAAAAAAAAAACAGCACAATTATTTTTAATTATAATAATACTTTACGCTCCTCAAATTTCACAACACTCCCAAAGCTAAAGTCTGTTCGGGACCTCTGTAAATTTCCCCATGCATAAGAATATACGAAATACGTCATACTTAAGGTATTCGAAGATTTTTCTACCGCTGATAAATTTAAAGAACACTTAATATCAAAGCATTGTTTACATAAGAAGAATACCAAGGACAAGACGAACATTTTATTCTAAAATGAAAGATGTAGTAAAGTTCGATATTAAGTTGGCCTCGTTTTCTTAAGGTCATAGTTAACATGAACAGACTTTAGTAATGGCACGTTTATTCGATTGGAACAAGAGTTTATACTATTGTATTGTAATCAAATACCATATATGTGGTTTAGTTAACAGCATTTTTAAGTTAACTATTTGAGAAAAACGTTAAATTAAAAGCATGTAAAAATGTTGAAACACATGTATAAAGTATTGTGCATATCGTAGGTGCTCTAATTATGCGTTACTCTAATTATGCGTCAAAATTGCAAAGAAAAATTAAACAATTTCTATTCTTGAGTCACATGTGGAAGCACAAATTCTATTCTTGCATCGTTATGCCATGGGTTACCTTGTTTATCAAGTGTTGTAGTGCTTTTCTTGAAGAATTTCAATGAGTTGGTGACATCTGATGACAGGTTAGATTCTATTTATGCGTCAAAAAGCTAAATTTGCATCAATTTTTGTTTAACTAAATTTCTAATTTTGCGTTTTCAGAACCAAGCAATTATTTTTTGAGCGACGCATAATTAGAGCATCTACGGTACTCTATTTCTGTCAAATTAAAAACGTGCAAAATTTTAAAAATCAACTTTTTAATTCAGCTAAAATAACCACATTTACGGTATCTTCATTATGTGAACCATGCCATCTACCATTCTACTGTACTCACACCATGGGTTCTCTGAGAACATGGTAATGATCTTGTCTCCCATTTCCTCGTCCAATAGCTCCTCATCTTCATCCGCTTCACTCATCAAATGGCGTCTAGAAGACAAAAAATTGGAGATTTTGCTGCAAAGCCATCTAAAATAACTTGGGGGGAAAATTATAACTAGAGTTAATTAACTTAATGTTATGATTGCTTATCCACGCCATGCATGTACGCCCATAGCCACACCTACCAACCTTGCTGTAGAATGCCACACCCACCTTAACCCTAATCGATTGCCACTTGCCACATATGAACCAAGCCCTTCCCCTAGGTTATATACTCAATATACCAAACATAACAGAACTTCCCATTTTATAAACATTACAAAATGATGACAAATACTCTTCCCTTGTTTTAACGCTTTCTTTTATTCTACCTTGAGGCTCCTTCAGAGTTATGTCGTGTTCGTTCCTTCTTCTCCCCGAACGCTGCTGGCTTCTTCTTCATTGGACTCTTGGGAGACTTGGAGCTGGCACTGTTCATAAAATGGCCGAATATTTCTGTTTGCTCGAGGAGAAAATTAAACCTCTTGGCTCTATCTTGGGCCTGTATTTAGTACACACATAAGACAAGAGAGAGGAATGGATACAAATTAATTTATACAGTAATAAATCTGAGATAGCTCACAATCTTATTGTCAAATTCTCCTACTGGCGGACTTTTCAATGGAGTGGCCGACGTGGATCCTAGATGTCCACGCGACGCAGATGGAGCTCCGGAGTGGTTCTCTTCTGTCGTATAATCCTCGTCTTCATCGTCATCGTCCTCTTCCTCTTCTTCCTCAGGTGAATCTTCGATAGGCTCGTCAACCTCCATCATTTATTCTCTGATTCTCTCTCTAGTCTCTTGTCAATCAATTTCGCGGGCTGTCACGTGACAGTGAGCGTTATCACGTGATCCCAACACCATGCTTTAAAAAAGGTGGGGCTCTAGCTCTGAAATAAATGCTCAAACTTGTTGTTCTAGCAGAAAAAGCCACACCTGACTGATTCATCAAGCACCTTTTACAACTTCTACTCTCTACCGAGCTCTCTCCTATCCCGTCTTTGAAGCAACCAAGTCACCCAGCGCACTTCAAAGGGTGAGTGAGTCCGCTGCATATAAGAAAAGTAATACGAACTTATGATACAGTATATATAGATCTAAACTAATTTACATACCAAGGCAAGGGGCATTCTTTCAAACTAATATTCTATATTTATCAGCTAAGAGTTGCTGTATAAAGTAGATCCTATTTTGATGAAGATATAGTGCAATATCCTTTCTCAGTTGGTCAGCTTACCATTGTCCAGACTATGTGTGTATGTATGTTGTGTGTAGGAGAGTTCTGAAATATTCCACCAGCCAAATTTCAGCATTGTTAACGTTTTACTCATTGGGGAAAAAAATGCTAAAAATTGTTTTCCTGTTTCACAACAACACATATCACAGGCCCACACTATAACATTGCTTTAACCGTAGCCATGTAATTTAGTTTACTCTGCTATTTGACACCAGAGGAACTAGCAAATTTAAAATTATCCAAGTTATATGATATCACAGGGCCTTGTTTCCTATTTTCAAAGTGTTTGTAACCCTGTGATAGTGTAGTTTTCCTGTGTTATTCCATCCTCCAAGCCGGGTATACAGAATTTTTTTTTTAATTTTGTGTATATAGTATAAGTACAATGATAGCTGTTATATTTTATTATTATAATTATGTATTGTGAGTGTGGGCAGTGTACTTGATGCATGTCTTTTGCAGCTGTTTTACGTATGTATTCATTATATTGTACACAGCCATGTTGTTGGTTTGGTATATGGCTTTATCTGGTGGTAAACAGCCATTGGGTTTAGTTTATGTATGCCCCTTGTGTTGACAATATCTAAACAGGCAGGTGTTCATGAATAGTATATGTGAAAGTTATTCTAGTGAGCTTGTTTTTTTCTCTAGTAGTAAATCACCATGTTAGTGTGACTAATGTTTACTGTCCCCAAAGTATATAGACACATATGTATATGTAATGTCCAGGTATGCCTTACTCGTATATAAACTACCGGTATTTAGAGATGTTTTATTCAAGGAAGGTATGGATCAATATCTCACAGCCTATAGGGAGAAACTATTGCTTTGTAATCTATAATACATAAAAGGGATAGGGTGTTGGTGCATGTTGTGGAAATTATGCTGTATAATTGTACAGTACTAATACAATGTATATACCATTGTTCAATTGTATAGTGTATTGTATACTGTTGGTATATGCAACATTTGAAATGAGTAACTGGAGTATTTTCAGAGCCTTTGTAGCAGCTGTGATACAATAGCCTAGCAAATTGTCATGAGTACATTTTGAATAATTATAATTGTCGAGTTGGTGGTGAGTGTGTGTGAGCGTGTTTTGTACCAAGTGTATTCGTGTGTGTGTGTTTAGTTGCAATCATGGAAATTCTATTTACTCGTGAAGTTGTTTCCTATCTAAGCCTGTGTTTGCACTGTTTTGACTCAGTCAAGTCCAACAAATCAGTTTTGTGTCAGACAACGAAGCCAGTAAGTGCACAGTAGTGAACTAGTGCCAGATCATTGGTAGTAGAGATGAACCCACTGTGTCATGTTTTATATAGTGCCTTTACTATACCATCCCAATTAGGCAAATAATACTGTAGTAAAGTTTGGCCTAACTTAGTTTTTAACTTAGGCTTTTCTGTTTTTTTTCCAAAGCTTTGAAGTAGCCAAAACATTTCAAAGGCTACATGTACCTTCTTTAAAAAATCCCCCAATACAATAGTCTTATGGTGTATTACTGATTAACAGCTGACTGTACTAACAAGTAAACACTCATTATGGTTAACCCCTTACATGTATAAAGGGTTAATAATCACCCTCCTCTTGCACACCAGTATAAGGACAGTATACAATCATTGCTTGTGTGGTAATTGGTCAAAAAAAATAGAACGTGAAACTAAAATTTGTCACAAATTAAACGAAAAACATGGTAAAAGTAATTTATTGACATGTACGTACCTTCCTTTCTTTAATTTAAAGTGATTATAATATATTGTCAGTTATTATGTATCTATTATGTAGATCTACCATATACGTAGCTGATCCAACTCAACCCTGAGGGCTGGATTGAATCATCCATCATAAGCAGCTACAGACAGAATGGCATACACAATCACTGGTTTATTAACGATTACTACTAGTCTCCTAATGCTGATTAGTACACAGCCTGCATGTAAGTTGTAGAAATAATGGAGATAAACATCACTTCTGGGTTACCCCCTGACATTGCTTGGGATTCATATTTAGTATATTGTCCTTATCTATTAAATTATAGTATTATCATGGCATATTACAATCGATCGCTCATCTATATAATACTATTAATTAAGTATATTAGATGAATAATAAATGACAAGACTTGTATATAGTACACAGTTACTTTTGTAATTATCTCAATCATTGCACTGTATATTTTTATAACTATTAATAATTTTAATTATTGATTAGGTTCCCAGATCAGTGTTACTGCTCAGTTCAGGCAGAAGGGTATCACTGGAAATATAGCATTTACACAGGCGGACCCTACTTCACCAACACTGATAATGGTTTCACTGGATGGACTAGACCAGATACCAAACGAGCAGTATCCTTGGCACGTCCATCAGTACCCCTTCACTAGTGGTGATGAATCTCCATGCTCCCCCTCTAGTGTCGGAGGGCATTATGACCCCTTGGGTGCTGCCACCTCAAGCAACTATAAATCTCTTTGTCAGCAGGATAGATCCCAATGTGAAATTGGTGATTTGAGTGGAAAATGGGGTAACTTGAACAGTTCAATCGATTATTCATGGTCATGGAACATAACAGACCCTCTCGGGCTGTCTCTCTATGGTCAGTACAGTATAGTAGGCCGCTCCATTGTAATACATTACCAGAATGGATCCAGATTCGTATGCGCCAATATCGAATACCCCAATGACAGAGGGTATGACCCTGTCATTAGTTACGTACCATTACGAGGAGGGCCCATATTTGGCAATATATTAATGGTACAATACTCCAACATGACTACTGTTGTACATACCAAACTCTACAGTACTATGACTCCATCACTGGATCACAACTGGCATGTTCATGAATACCCTGTCAACGGATCATGTGCATCCACTGGAGGTCACTATAACCCAAGAAATCTCGATGTAAGTAGCTCAGTGTATATGTGCAACAGTAGCTCTCCGGTTGAATCATGCGAGATCGGTGACTTATCTGGTAAAGGAGGTACATTGAGTTTTAGCAGTAACCCATTAGGTCAGGTTCTATACACTGATACCGATCTACCCATTACTCCTGATGCTGACGGCTTCTCTATAGCCAATCGCTCTATTGTAATACATGATGTAAACGGTGGGGGCAATAGGATTGTCTGTGGAAACATCATCAGAACCAGTACACGTATCGCCGTGGCTAGGTTCACTGGGGGCAATGGAATCAGTGGTACAATTACATTCAGACAGACATCTCCTTTTAGCCCAACAGAAGTTGAAATTGACTTGAGTGGCTTGAACAATAGCGTGGGTTCATATCGTATCTATGAGACACCAATAGGCAGTGAACCGGATACCAGCTGCTCATCAATATATACCGGTAACCCATTGACACCAGATATAGGAGACCTTAGTGGCAAGTTCTCTATGCTAAACAATAGCAACACATACGAGGCAACATTCACTGACTCCAACATACCACTATATGGTACTAGCAGTATAGTAGGACGATCCATTGTACTAGAGCATAAGGATGGTACCACTAGATGGGCCTGTGCTGATATATTGTATGATATACCAATCACACAGGCTAGAGCACAATTCAACATATCTGGTCAAGTATTAAGTTTTACGTTCACTCAACCAGCGAATGATCCTTATGCCGACACTACCATTACAATACGACCAGCTGAAGCTATTCAAGGGGGAGGGGCTAGTAGCAGCTCTATACCGTCCAGTACAATGACTAGTACTACTATCATGACCACTGCTACCAGTGTACCACCACCAATGACATCGTCGTCATCACAGATACAATCAACATCTGTAACAACCTCATCATTAATATCGTTCACTAGTTCAATGTCCACTCTATCATCTACTGTGGTGTCTACTGCAACGTCCACTCCACCATCTACTCCATCATCCACTTCATCATCTACTCCATCATCCACTCCATTATCCACTCCACCATCTACTCCATCATCCACTTCATCATCTACTCCATCATCTACTCTGTTGCCCACTCTATTGTTCACCAACACTGCAATGTCCACTCAATTGTCTACCAGTGTTTTATCTAGTAGCCTTTATTCTGCTGGCTTTGTTTCAGATCTTTTTGAGCCTTTAATGTCACCAAGTATGAATAGAAGGAAAAGAGATGAAGAGTTTGACGATTTTCTACTGAATGAAGAAGACATGGATGCAGCTTTTGAGGAGCCATACCTCCATATTAGCAAGAGAGAGGTAATGGATATTGAGTGGTCCGTAAAGAAGAACAGTAACAATGGCGGAATGGGTGGTGTCATTAATTGTGATGGATTGGAGGATTTACTGGCTACAGATGCTAATAGGTTAATTAATTTGATGCATTAATAATCAAATTCATTATGTTTATTATTGTTTTATTAATTTGTATTTCAGTATGTCGCTGTGTCAGTCTGGGGAGCAGCTGGCCTGCTCGGCAGGTGAACTGAGCTTGAAACACGGCAAGATACAGGTTGACTCAGCCAATGGGATTAGAGCCGTCTTTACTGACCCATATTTACCACTATCAGGCCCTGATTCAGGTATTATACAGTAACACATAAAACCCGCACTGTACCATTTAGTTAATCATTACTTTACTGTATTATTGTAGCTATAGGTAATGTTCTACTGCTGAGCGTCGATGGTGGTACGAGTCAATATATGACAATTACTGACATCAATGCAGCTCAGCAGCAGGAACCAATGGCCTGTGCTGAACAGCCCTCAATATCCACTACATCTACTACTACTCCATCTACCACTATATCTACTGCTACTACGTCCATCACTGCTACCACCTCTCCAAGTGTAGTGGTTCCTACTTCACCTAGTGATGGCTCAAGTATGGCATATTGTACAGTATATAGTGTAACAGTTATAGAATAGTTAGATATTATACTTATAGTGAAGTGATACTGTTTTCGTACTGTCGTGTCCTTCGTGTGTTTGTATGTTTCAAAACAATAAATAACTTATGCAGTTTTGCTTGTAGCAATGCCAATCACATTTGTAGTTTCATGAATTAATTTGATTATTATAATATAATTTTTTTGCTTCACTCAGTAGCCCTACCCTTGGATCTGCCAATACTCATAATAATCTGTGTGGGTGGGGTCGTTGCCATAGGGATTGTGATCCTATTGATAATAGTCATGATAGTATGTTGCTGCAAACGGAGGAACAAAGGCTATCCTATAATGAAAGACGACTTGAAGAAAGCTGGGAAATCAAATGACGTAGAACTAGGGATGTATAAACGATCCAACCCCATACATGAAGAAAGTAAGTCAGCGTACACTATGCAAACACTTATGTACTGTAGACTTCTGAATAAAGGACTCCTTGGATCATTAAAGAAAGATGCAAATAGTGTTTCATTTTTATGTTTTCTTATACTTGTATTAGATCCAACCTACGAAGTATTGTACGATTATAAGCCTCAGCAAAAGGATGACTTGGATCTAAAGGAAGGGCAGATAGTCACGGTACTTGAGGCACCCGTGGGCGGGGAATGGTGGAGAGGGAAAGTGGACGGAAAGGAAGGGTGGTTCCCCAAGACATATGTTAACTACATTGATACTAAAGCAGAAGAGAAAAAGAAGAAAGAAGGTACAAACTTAACTAATAGAACTGTTATAGAATTTCAATATTGCTTTTTTTGCTTGTTTCCAGCTGATATAGCAAGAGCTGAGCAACTCATAAAGGCCTTCACAATCACTGGAAATCGAGCATCTAGTGGTAATAGGCTTTCAACTCTAAACATAGACAGCACTCCCAGGATGGTTACCAAGTTTGATCAGCCTATAAAGGAGGAGACCAAAATAGCCTCTCCTGGTACGGATAATTTCCCGCTACCAAACACGCCCCCTCATAGCCGCAATGCCACACCCTCACCGAAAACAAAAAGAGCCTCTATATCTGATAATGTATCGACTGCTATAACAGCTGCAGCTACAGAAATAATGAATTCTCCGCCCTCCAGTAACGAGTCTATTCCCGCTAGTAATACAGAGTCACCCCCACCCGATGCCTCTTCACCCCAGTCTCCGCCCATTTCCCCTGCCTCAACGAATGACATTTACTTGGCTAAGTTTGATTTGATACCCGAACTCGAAACCGAGCTTACTCTTGTTGCCGGTGAACAAGTTATTATTTTGGAGAAAAACGACAATGGTTGGTGGCACGGTGTGATAGGGGAGCGACAGGGATGGGTTCCAGAAACATTCCTGGAACCCCTGGAAGACACAGAAGGAGCACAGGAACATGTAACAACTCCAGACACTACTGTTGCACCTGAAGATGAGTTCAGACCCAGGGGAATGACGGAGTTCCACTCGGGAACATCAGAGGAAGTCAATGTCAATGGTACGCATAACTACATGCTGTTGATTAATCATTATACTATAGTATACTTGCATAGTGTGTCTAAATTATAGTGTATTTCACTGCATATTTTTGTGTATGTTTAACAAAAAAGCATAACAAATACGCTTCAATATACACACTCTACTATACTTGTAGGTATGCAGCTTGAATTACTGTAACTGTATAGTATTGTGGTTACAATGTGTTTGAACACTTACTGTGTATTCTGCTGAGTATAATATATTATGTGTTTGTATGTTTGCATATCTAGATCTACTAATTCTACATGTTTGTATAATTATCTTGGCTTGTATATGCAAAAATTGCATTCCATGTTTTACTCTCGTTTTCTCATTCCAATACCAGAGTATAGGGCTGTGGCCGACTACCAATCTCCGACTGAAGGCGATTTATCATTCAAAGAAGGTGACCAGGTCCTCGTATACTGGGGCAACGACGATGGATGGTGGTATGGTGCAGCTGGTTCTGCACAAGGATACTTCCCAGGATCATATGTCGAGGTATATACAGTGAAAAATGTACAGTACAGTACGTGGAACCTCTAATAATGAAAATTGAAATTAATGAAATTTAATTACGAAAACCTTTGAATGATTAAAAGGATTTTGAGATCCCTTTCTCAGTGAAACAATGTTTAAGCAACCTCTCTTTAAAAAAAAAAAATCTCGTAGTAAAGAAATCTTTTATTGGTCCCAAAAGTTTCATTATTCGGAAGTTCCACTGTATTCAAATACTATCTGTTTGAGGATATTTCTATTGTACATGCATGCTTCAATCTCTAATGTTTTTATGATTAATACTTCGTTTGTTTGGTTTTGTTTTTTTATAGCCGGTAATGGAGGAAGCCATTGTTAGTGATGGAGAGGCAAACAGTGACACACCTTCTATTGCTTCGCCAACTAATCTACCAGACCACACCCATGATGATGATGAGGACTCCCATCGGCAGGCCGAAGGAACTCCCCCATCGTCCGATCTAAGTGCATCCATTATGGCTGCTCTTAAGAAACGAGAAGAAAGCAATCAACCTAAATCACCTGAAAAGAAATTGCTTGAGGAGGATTCAGTACTAGAGCGATCTCGATCTGGCTCACTGGAGAAACTGGGTGATGATATAGCAACTATGATATCGTTTATGGGAACTAAAGATGATGATCAGGTGACTTCAACGGACAGTCAGGTGACTTCAACGGACAGTCAGGTGACTTCTAATCAACAAAAGGCTGCAACCCTTCAAGTCAAGAAGGCTACCACAACAAGAAATCCCTCACGAAAAGCCCCTCCACCTCCAAACGTGACTCGAATGCGAAACAATAAGTCCAAACAGCAGCAGAAGAGATCACCATCGACTGCAAAGAAAACCAATGCACCACCAGCTCCGCCCATAGCAGATAACATACCAGTCCCACCCCCTCCCCCTCCACTCCCAGACATGGCAACCAACAAACGAAGTGATAGTGATACCGAAGACAGTGTCTCTGATGCTGCATCAGCTCCGCCCATCACAACACAGTCCACACCCACTGCAGCCACACACCCTGTTGCTATGAAAGAAGTAAAGAACGAAAGGGATAGTGTATCTATTGATGAGCCAGGATCAAGAGGGGCATCCCCAAGTAAGCGACGAAGGCCACCACCTCCTCCATCGCATCTCAACAGTAGCAAGGTTGCTTCGCCTAAGTCACCATCACCATTAGTGATGCATAGCTTTTCTAAGTCGCCTACTCCTTCTTCTCAAGTCAGCTCTTCTCCCGAACCAAGGAAACAAGCTGATTCAACAAACACTAGCCCATCGCCAGTACCACCCCCTGTTACTGCTAGTAATGGCCAGTCCAATAAAGTTCAGCAAGCACCATCGACTTCAAAATGGCAGCCTCAGTCCAGAAACAAAAGCAGTGGTTGGAAGCCTCAGACTAGGAAAACTACTACTAAGTCTTCTGCACCCAAGCATGAGCCACCCAGTCCACCTAAAATTAAAGTCCAAAAGGTCAAACGACCAGAGAGGAACATTCCTCCTCCCCCGAGTGCTCCCCTTCCTCCCCCACCTAGTGACAAGTCTTCTAAAAACCAGCGTAGAAGGAGTAGCGGTCCACCGCCTGTGAAGAAGGTATTGGGTCCCCCTCCTGTTAAAAAGGTATTGTCTGCTAAACCACCAGAACCAGCTGCCACTAAAACACCAAATAAGGAAACGTCATCTCCTACTGATGTAGATAACAAACCTCCCACATCATCAACTAACCCAGCTCAGCCCACTACCTCAGCTCCGCCTACTACCTCAGCTCCACCCATTACCACAGATGATACATCAACTCCGTCCACAGAGCAAACTGCACCTGGGAAAATTAGGAAGAAGCCACCACCACCATTGACAATCACAAACGACACACAAGAACCATTGCCTGAAAACAGCAGTAATTCTGATGAGGTGAATCTAAAACCCAAGCAGCCTCCAGCTGTGAGCCCAAAGCCTGGGGTACGTCCCAAATCAACTATCAGTCCGCCTGCTGTCAGCCCAAAACCCAAAAGCCGACCGCCACCAGTCAGTCCAAAACCACATAAACTAAATGCTCAGGCAGTTAACAAGACCAATCCACCAGAACTTACTAGCAGTACTGATACACCAACTGCCGCTAGCCCACCTCAACCTAAGCACACACCAGAGACTGTACTACGGAGCAGTGCACGACCCACACCACCCAAGAGAGTCAGCAGTTTACCAAACACTCCAGAAAGTTCACCCCTACCTCAGCCTCGTTTGGAACATAAGGAGAAGCTGGGCGATGAGTCTACAGATGGTCCTAGCGACAGCGGTAAGAGGAAAGCTTCTGTTCCTGATCGTCCACCGCCTCCTAAAGTAACTCCAAATAAGGAAAGTGAGACAAACAATGATACGTCATCGAAAGAACAACCAGTTGCACCTGCAAGAAAAAAGAGTGGGACTCTCCCTGAAAGACCAGCCCCGCCCAAAACTGTTTCATCAAAGGCTGCATCAAAACAAGAAGAAGGAAGTGAGTCATCTCAACCCAACCCTACTCAGTCAAGGAAAGTATCTGACGTGGGCGTAAAGATAAAAACAATGATGAATCCTATGAAAGCACTTGAAGGGAGACCATCACGAAGAGGAAGCAGACTCTCATCACCTAATGAAGATGAAGAAATTAATGATGAAGAATTGGCATCTAAACCAGTACCCAAGCGAAGGATCAGTCAGCAAGATGAAGAGAACAATGGTGAAATATCATCAAGTAAACCAGTACCAAAGCGAAGGACCAGTCAGCAAACTGACACTAATGAGACACCCTCAGCCTCATTGCCGCCACGCCCACCTCCACCTGCCACCAGTGCTAGAACTCCGAGTGAGAAGAACAACGATGATGAATCGAACATTCAACAACCACCTGTGGCCAAACCGAGAGTATCCACTGACAAAGACGAACAATCTTCTAATTAAATGGTTTCATTTTATTACGCTAAACTACAACTGAATGGTTTATTTTTTTTTAAATTATCATTGATCGGATAATTAATGAACGTATATTGTGAGCTGTATTATTTATTTTACTATAAATACTTTTTTTTACATGTACATGTACACGTTTAATCGAATCTACACATGCAATGGTATTTACTTTTTATTTCATCATAATTATTACTATAATTAAAAATTAATTAATGGAATAGATGTAATGGAATTAATTGATCGATGGCATTTGCTGGGCTATTGACTGCCAATAGTATAGTAACCGCATTTATGCACAGGCTAATCAATGGATACCATAATTTATAACTATATTTATAATCATGATAATATATTGAAACTTGATCAAACCAAATTGACCGTTAATTTTCCTGGTATAGTAGATTATCTAATCCTATCACACTAGCATAATTATACTGCTGGTTCTACAAAACTATAGCTAGCTTCCTGATTAATAGCATGTGCTGTCATAACACATTTGGATCACACTTTGCAATTGCCGAGTATAAGAGCTAATAAAATTTAAGTACATTACACCTTGAAGAACAAGGTCAGAGTGCATGCACACCTTCGATCATGCATGATTGAAATGTTATTGTGATTAATATTGCATTTGTGTTCATATAAAGTTAAATTTTTGATATATTCTGTTCTTTTTAGAACAATTCTGTAATAATTCCATTGATAGTAAAATAATATACAACACCATTTTTGAAATGGAAAAAAAATGAGAAATAAAAAATTAAACAAAAAGTATTACTATTACTGGTGGTTAGTATAATATACATGTATATATTTATAGCATAGTGGACAGGCATCCACTACCATTACCCTGAATCCCTGTCTGATATGATAAATTACTATACATTGAAGCAGGTTTATAGGCAGTACTGCTATCTGTAATCCCGGTAGCGGGTAAATACCCGCTCCTGCCAGTATTCCCACTGCCGCCAGTAATGATGGAATGTCTGCTAAAGTCTCCGGCCATTATCACACTAGTACAGCTGCTATCAGAATGTGAATAGGTGCCTGAGTCAGTGCGGTTCGATACAACAGGAGATACTTTATAGCTACTACTGCTGCTACCATCTGAATCATCAGTGAAGACATCGCTTACTGAACTCAATGCAGTTGAATGCTTTGATGCACGTTCATGAGACAAGTTAGCTGCTTCCAGTGGTGGAAGGTTGGTGACTGGGATGCCTTTAGTGTCACAACAGGTCACATAGCCCTCTGATTCCAGACAATCTTCATCGTAATAATCATCGTCTCTGCTTTGTTGTGAAGTTGTGGACTGTGCAACATATACAGTTCTTGTCAAAGGTGGCAAGGTGGAGTCAGAATTAGCGCTTGTTTCGTTGGTAGATGATGGTAAGTGTAGAGTGTCTATGATACGGATTGGTGGGTTGTTGAGAGCAGCTGTTGACGAGGTGAGGTGAGTGGGCGGATCCTATAATGGAAAGGATACAGATCGTATGACTTTGTTACTATTTATAGCAATGGAGATGACGTAATGTATAATGGTGCTATTTTTATAAAATTTGCCACATTCATTCAGTAATTACTAGAAGGATATGAAGAGTGAGTAAAATAATTTGAACAAAATTGTTCGAACATATTATATGAGCAAAACATGCATGAGGCTAGGCTAGGGGACATCCCACTATGTAACATACACACACAACACAGACTGTGTGTGTGTGTAAGTGATACTAGTAATATTTTTGCAAGGGTTATTGTCCAACTGGAACAGTAAGGTGTGTAGTATTCCCAACTGGAACCATTAGCCGTAATCTGATAACCCCCTTAATTAAATTACTAATTGAACTATATATAGTATTGTATTCTGTTGTATTCTGGTACAGGCCTCAACAACAATTGCATTCTTTCAGTGGTTATAATTACTATCACCATAAAATGGAATATCTAAATATACACACAACACACACATACATGTACATACACATACACATACGTGAAATACTTAAGTGTTGCTAATGTTACAATATAATTATGTTACTAACCTGGTCTTTGAAATCAAGTTTGCCAAGTAATTGCTCAAGGGAAGCAAACGAAACTCTCTCGCTTGCTTCGAATTTCCAACACATTAAAATCACATCAAAACTAAAAGAAAAAGAGCAAATTGATAAATCCATTTATCT